>JAPDSC010089934.1:0-17366 GCA_026290005.1 Latrodectus geometricus | reverse complement strand
CATAAAGTCACAAAGGAGTATTTATATTTTTACCTTAAAGCTATTTTATGCAAATGTTTTAGCTTTAATAACTAACATGCTGCACGTAATTTTAAATAATTTTGTCATAAATTTTGAATTTATTTATATCATTTCTCTATAGTGATAAATCATTTTTAAAAAAATGAAATCTAGATTTTAGCTTGATATTTTTAAACACAAAAATTTTAGTTTCATTGTAATATTTTTAAATATACTAAAACCGAAATTTCAAAACTTGTATTCAAAATTTGTATTTAATTTGTTCTATTCTTATTAACTCACATTGTAAATTAAGTCTTTACTTGTAATTAAATGTTATATTTTCTTAGATATTGTTTATAGCAAATAAGATTCAATAAATTTATAACTTCTAGAATCTCAAATTCAGAAGATCTCGGGAAATTCCGAATGAGACTAGTAAAAGCTAAAAATTAATTCGTCTTCACTTCCTAATTTACCATCAGACATTTAAACAGTTCATTTTATATCATTCAAGAAATTAATAATTTATTAACATAAAATAAAACATTTTTGATTTAATTTACGTTTACATTTTAACTATTGAATCGATAAACTTAAGAAATCATTTGTGTAACTGTGAGAATACTATGTTTGCCGCATTTTCTATAAATAGCCTTACGTTGCCGAGTTGCATTCTTGCTGCTGATATACCACGCCAGAATCTCTCCCACGCCATAAATATCGGGCACGGTGAAGAACAACATATTCTCAGAGGACCACACACGCTTTGTTTTATTCTGAATCTGAGAAGAGTTGGCAAAGGTCCTGGAACTTCAAAACCGAAAAGCAAATATAGATTACCAACTCAGAACTTTCTGAAAGTTTCCAACAAAATCCGTTGTATTAATATTGAAAGAAGTTCTGTTTGGAAGAATTTGTGATGTACAGCACTCGTCTTTTCTGTTTATGCAACGGATATAAAATCTTACAAATCGCAAGTTGACGGGAATGTTTTTTTTTGTTAGCTTTGAAAAGATGGGAAATAGGTATCCATTCTAAAAAGTCGCTTTCTTTACTATTGAAATCTTAGTCAGTGTTACATTTGTTGTTTGCATTATTTTGTGAAGGATGTTTCTATAGACAAAATACATTTTATGGAAACCAAGTTTTACGATATATATATATATATATATATATATATATGTGTGTGTATAATGAAGAAGAGAAACGCAAGAAAATTATTTAAAATCTGTTTCTTTAGAAAACTTTTCATAGCTAAATCGAATATCATAAATTTAATATACTTATTATCAGATATTTCTAACTGTATCTATTAAGTTCAATACTTACTTTAAAATAATTTTTAATTACTATATTTTAATAATTTTTAATAAATTAATTACTATATTTTAATAAACATAAAATTATTTCTAAAATCAACTATTCATAATAAACTACAGAAAGTATTATATTCCAGTAAAAACACCAATAATTTAATCACTCCTTTCTTTTTGTGTATAGTAATTTATTTTTAAAACCATTATTTAAAAATTCAAAAGTGTGGGATTTATTAAATATTGCTAGAGTTTGGAATTTCACAATCATAGTACACAAAACTAAAACGTATGTGGAGAAAGTTAAAAAGTTTCAAAATTAATCAAAAATGTGTTAATAATATTATTAAATATACGTATTTTTATATTATCATATAAGCTGTAATGACCAAAATGCTATTATCCAATAATTATCAATTTTGCATGCAAAAGGAAGATTTTTATAAAATTGTCTACAAATAAAGATTTTCACAATGAAGTAAGTTTTCTTAAATACTTTTCACTTAAATTTAATATTTCTTTTTATAAAATAAATTTTTTCATGTATAATAAAAATACTTTTATCAATTTATCCCTAATTCAGCATGAAATTTACTTAATTTAGAGCAAATTTCGTTTGTTCTCGTTTATTTTCCCACAGAAACACTAAAAATGTATTCTGCTGTTACAAGCATATGTTCCCAAGGTGAGAATCAGTTCACAGGAAAAAGAGAGAAAATACAAAATATGTAAACACATTTTATTAAAAAGTTTCGTTATGAAAGTTACAAGGCAGCTAATATAAAACTTAAATATATTTTACAAATATGTAATATAGTTAAAAAGATGCTCTCTGTTTGGATATTTTAAATGACTGATAACGTAGTTTCTTTGACATTCTACCGAACAGAATGTTAGTAGATTGCTATATTTCTTAAAAATTTAATAAATCCTTGTATTTAAAATTCTTCAAGCATTGAACTACCTTTCTACTCCCGATTATCGAAAATTAATAAGAAATTAAATCGACTATCGGAATTACTATTTTTACTGCGCAAAGAAGTTGATAACGTAGTTTTTTTTTTTTTTTTTTTTTTTTTTTTTTGCATTCTAACGAACAGAATATTAGTAGATTGCTGTCTTTCTTAAAAATTTAATAAATCCATGTATTTAAAATTCTTCAAGCATTGAACTACCTTTCTACTCCCGATGCTTAACGAATTTTCATAAAAACTTGCGGAATACTGAAGAATGCCATTTACACTGTATAATATGAGTAGATACGGACTTATATTTAAAATGAATTCTTTCAAATTTAATTTAAAGAGAATGTAACACTTTTATAAATACAATTTAAAAATGCAAATACATTGATTACACTTGAAGGTATTAAATATCACTTGGAAAATTAGTTATTAAATTTTCACGTTCAATTGCGTGATGGTGTGTAATGAAATAAAGTAAAATTGTATGTTTGTTAATTTTTTTCCAATTTTTTTTTTAAAATTGTTAAAAATTTCCTTCTATTTTAAATGAAATTTTTATGGAAATGAAATAAAAAATTAAATGAAAATGAAATTAAGAAAAATAAAATTTCAAAGAAATGAAATTTGAAAAATTAGAAAAATTCAATGAAATAAGTACATATAATATTTATTTTAAATAAAAAAGTTTATTTCAATCCAAAAGTGTTTTTAAAAATGTAAAAATTATTAAAAACATAAAATACTCAAAATTGAACTTTATTTAAAACAATGTTGTTGTAAATTTGCTCTTATTTTCTTATGATAATAAATATAAGCCATGTATTCAAAGAATTGATGACATTCTGTTTTAGTTAATTACATTTAATGTATTAAAGTGTTTTTGATAACAATCACATTTAAAATGTTTAAGCAAATTAACAGCAAAAGATTATAAATAAGTTATAGATAAATATTATTTCACGTGAAATTTGGAAAATACATTATATTAATCGTAGAACTTTTTAAAACTACATTCTTTATTTGATTCTTATTCAATTTCTTTTCAGATTATTCAATCAAATATTAATCTATTTATTATATTATTTTTAAAAGATAGATCGCTAAATGATGCAAACGTAAATTTTTTAGTATTTTATTTTTGGTATTTTACATCTTATAAAATAAAAAAAAATCAATGGAAGATTAACAATTTTCAACATATTGTTTTTATGTTTACGGTATTTGATAAAGATTATAATAGCGAGTACAACAAAACCCTCTGTCTGAGTTGCAACTTAAAGATGATGTTATAAATTCAAAATTTTAAAAAGTTAAATATTGATGCTCTTAAAACTGAGAATAGAAATGTACCAGTTATTTCTATTTTCTTTTTTTTTTTACACTAATAACATTAAATTGAAAAATTTTATAAGTAATTATTATTATTATTATTATTAATGTAAGGGCCATTTTAATGTCAGTTACATATTAAAATTTAAAATATTTTCTTGTATTAAAATAATAATTAGGATTCTTAAGAATATGACAAAGATAATCTCATTTTAATAAACGAATCAATTAATTTTTATGATTATTTTAATATTTGTCTGTCTAAATTTTTAAGAAATCTAAATTTACGCTATCCATTATATTTAAAAATAATTTGAATCGTGTTTAATAAAAATGAGATATATTCAAACTTTAAAGATTCTAAATATTCACAATATTCGGTATTTATTCCTGTACTTCTGAATAATTTGATATTCAGTTAATTTTACTCAATATTTCATTTTTAATATCCATTTTAAGTCAAAGTGATATTTTATAACGGCAATATAACTTAACATGTTAGGAAATAAATTCCCTCTTCACTGCTTCAAAAGGAAATAAATTAAAACTACAAAGTATTTCCTTTAAAGTATAATAAATACATGAGATGTTTCATTCATTTCACAATCAATTCTATTTAATGTCAATGAAATTTTCAAATTAGAAGTAATCAAGTCAACTTTTATTTTCAGTCATTAAAACCAAAAAAACATCCTTATTTGTATGGAAATAAAAGTACAAATAAATTCAGTAACAAAATTTCCATTTTAGGAAAAAAAAATTGCATTCTATAATTGAATAGTAAAACAGAAAAATAATTAATCAGATTTTGAGCAGAATAGAAGCAGTCAATATAGCGTTCTCCAACACACTCACAGTAATCATTTAATTTATAAACACGGTACATTTCCGCTTTCTTTCCTTCATCGCTATAAAATGAATGAAAGTCATGGGGAAAAAGGGGGAAATTCATTCTATGCAAAGCAACATTAATCTAATATAGGGACAGGTGAAGCTTTTTCTTGCAGAATTTTCTGGTGACCCAATCCACTTAGGGGAATAATTCAGAAGAAAGGGAAAAAAAGTTGGATATACCGCTCAAAGGCAATACTGCCTTCCCTAAAGCTGAAGATTTATCTGGTTGGCGCATAACAGATGCATTTATATCTATCTCTTCTAAAGATACATACGCCAACAAAACAAGAATTGCCTCAATTTATCAATGATTTTTTTCTTACCTTTATCCTCTCTATCTTTCTGAACATAACGCTATTGTTTGAATAAATTTCAGATGAAAAGTGATTTTATAGCACAAAGACAATGAATTATTTTTATTATATTCTGGTGAAAATATTACATTAGAGGAAGGTTTATTGTTTTAGAAAGAAATGGACCGTGTTGAGTTTGGCATATCCATTTATAATAAAGGTCCTTAATGTTATTCACAATTTGATTTATAAATAATACTGCTCTATGAATATCGAAATGATAATACATTTTGAGCGTTTCTCAGAAATTTCTTTGATATTCATTTTTATATTTGGCAAATAAAATAAATCTTAGAGATGCTAATTTATTTGAAAGTTTTAACTATGTTTCATAGAAAACCCAACGATCTGTTGAAATCACAAAATTAATCTTCACATAAGAAATGAGCAACTTTTCATAAACTTCATAAAAGTGTATGGTAAGTGTGTTCCAAATTTATCATACATTTACTTAATATAAATAAGTAAATGTATGATGATTTTTGGCTACATCTTTTTTTAACTTTTCATCTTTTAACTTCTTTTCAAGAAATCGGATATGGGAACCAGTTCAGTTGTCCCAAATTTACTAATTAGGAAAGAAATACGAAATGCAGCTAAGAAAATCAATTCTGTAAGACTTCTCTCTTAGATCCAATAATTCAACATTAAGTCAGAATAGTTTCAATTATTCAAAATACATTCTACAAGAGTTTTTCTATTCTTAAACTCCTACAATAGCTAATTTTTCTCTTCATCCAATTAAAAATAACTTATTTTCTGAAGATTAGAGTCATTTTTACAACTAAATCCGTTCTAAAGCATACATTTTAGAAATTGTTAAAACTGCTTAATATCTTTTTAATTTATTTTAGATCATATTTTTCATATCAGAAGGTAGTGAGTTCAAATCCCGGCTTAACTGATGATCTATCGTGTTCATTAATACTGACTGGGCACGTAAAATATGTCTTGATCTCAATGTCCTCCATGTTCCCATTCCAAATTAATATCTCTGGGGGATGTTAGGAGTCAGGATTTGAGTCTTCTCTGGCTTCTTATCTCTAAATTGGAAGACCCAGATGGTGCTGCCATCTATGTGGTAAAGTTTTACTTCTACCCTCATAGTTGAAGTGCTTTGCTTATAACAGAAGACACTCTTTCTTATTTCATTCGCCTAGTCCAAGATGGGTGGGATTTTCTTA
This sequence comes from Latrodectus geometricus, assembly GCA_026290005.1. Taxonomy (NCBI): domain Eukaryota; kingdom Metazoa; phylum Arthropoda; class Arachnida; order Araneae; family Theridiidae; genus Latrodectus; species Latrodectus geometricus. The sequence continues at coordinate 11,325 of JAPDSC010089934.1, read as the reverse complement.
GCTAAGTGTCATAATTAACAACAATAACAATCTTTTTAAGAGCTAAGCTAGATTCTTTCATGTACAGAATTTATTAGAATTTGGTTACCAACTACTGTATGCTTATATAACCAAAAAGCCAATCTTATAATAGATAATTGACGAACATTAACTATGGAAAAGAAATATATCAGTTCAAAAAAAAAAAAAAATACAACAAATCTAACTAATGTATTATTATAATACAGAAATTAGTTAGAATTGATTCTGTAAAATATTAAATAAACATTAATTATCCCTGTTTAAAATAATATTTCGAAAAAATCTTACCAAATAACAATTTAAAGTAAAATATAGCAGTTTTTCATTAAAGGGAGTATAATTCAGCTTTTATATTAAATGACACCCAAATGTTCTTTAGCAATTTTATTAAGATCATGGCTTACGTTATTTCTAAAGAATGCATGTTCTAAGAAATGTGCTCTCATTACTATGCTAATTTGCAACAGTGGGATTTACAACCATGATTACGAGTGTCACGCGCCTAAATCTTGAGCATTAATATCATTTCAAAATTGCCAAATGGAATTACTTTCCTTCTCCATTTTTTTCTACGAGATAGAATCTTCGTGAAACAAATTTTTTTATTAATGTTAGAATTGTTCCTTACAAAATGCATTAAATACCCACCATTAATAATGATTATTTTAATACTTTTTATACTTAAATGTCACATAGAATATAAATAAGATACTGCAAAATTCCGCGTCTTTTTATTATTTACTACTTAGACATTCTGATGTGCGTAAATAATGTTTTCTTTAATATTTTTGTATTCAAAACATACACTCGGACATAAAAACTTCGAAAAGTTGAAAAAAATAGTTGCTTCTCTTCACCAACTTATATATTCTTAAAAAAATATGTGTTATCTTCTCTATTTCTTAATTGTATATTTAATCCCGTTTATAACAACAAATCAAATAGATTTCTGTAATATTAATAATTAATCCTTTCGATGTTTAAAAAAATGAAAGAGTACACTTATATAAAAAATTCTCATTTTATTCAATATATATATATATATATATATATATATATATATATATATATATATATATATATATATATATATATATTATGTCAAAACGCTTAATAATCAACTTAAATATAATGAGTTTCCTTTTGATTTTATTTTAAAATATTTAGATAGTAAGGAATCGCTTGTAAGATTAAAGTAATGCTTAGTTTTTATACCTGCAGAAGAGCTACCCAAACATTGAAATTCTTATAAAAATCCCGAAAACACCTACATTCACTTAGATTATACTTAAATTTTTAATGTACATTAAATATTATAAGCTATTTTAACTTCTTAATTTAACTTGTAAAAATTTTTCTTATTTCTTTTAGGAACCATATTCTTCTGTATTTGATAATTTTTTTTCGTTGTATTGCTTTACCTATTATTCATAGTATCGCTTTGCTTATTTTTCATTGTATTTCTTTGGTTCCATTTATTTCAATTTTGATATAGTTGTATTTTCTTCTTATACAGACACTCTTCGGTGGAATAGCACGAATATTTTAGACGTTTGTGTTTCGTGCTAATCAGAAAAGGGTGTCTTATTTGCATAGTTGACCATCTCACTCTTGATGAAGACGTGGCCCCTATGCCTTTTCCTTATTTATATTATATTACACTGTTTTTCTTGATTATTCTTGATTTTGTCTTATTGGTATCAAATTGTATAGTTTCCTCTTTATTTTATTTTGATCTTCTAACTACATCTTACTTAATATATATTGGCATTTCTCACAATAGCTGCTTTTGCGCTGGTTGGTTGCCTGTAATAGTTGTTTGTAGATTTTGTATTTGATTTCTATTTTCTATAAATATTATTAACTGCTTTATTATATATATATATATATATATATATATATATATATATATATATATATACAGAGAAAGAGAGAGATAGATAGGTAGAAAGATAGATGGAATATTAAAACAGTAAATACAATATAAAGCTAATAAGAGAATCCAGAAAACACCCACTTTTACATATTTTAGAACTTTGAATTAACATCCTGGATTCTGAACTACTTTTTGTACTCATAATTTTGACAATTACTTTTTCCAACCATATCTTAATCCCATTTTAATAAATAGGTTTTCATATGATGGTATTCTTTTTAATAAACTGTTTTCTCTTTTCTACTTTGGTACACTGTTTCCATATATTAAGTAATTTAATTTTTTTAAGCTGTGTAAGCTATTTCCATAAACTGTTTAATTTAATTTTTGACATAAATACTTTTGTGCATGTTTCCTAAGAAAAGAATGTTTAATTCCATAGAAAAGATTGATTCGCCAGAAAAGATTCTTTAATTTGTGTAGCTGCCGATCTTCCTCCTGACCTATACTTTGATTTTTCAAATTTTGCCTTGCTTCTGTTACTGCTCTATTAAAGTAATATAAACTCTTACATGTATGTATGCTCACAATAAAAATGTTAACATTATCAGTAATTTCTTTCAGAAAAATAAATTGAAATTTATGATACTAATTATTGTCAAAAATAGGCCAATAAACATTCTAACATTTAAATCGTATCCAAAGGCCTTTGATTTTAAAATGTAGAATTGAAATTATCGTTTTTCATGTTTTCAGCTTTTGTTTCCTTGTCCTTCAGTCCTGTTAAATGTACATAAAATGTACATTTTTATCAATCTTCTTTCAGAATATATACATTTCACTATCATTATACATTATCTTAATTTTCATTATCTTTATTATATGAGAGGAATTGCATTTGGATTGTATCTTCAAATGATCACTGGCGTTGTGAACATTTTAGAAAACTGTGTAATGTCACAACAGACAAATATTTTAAACAAGAAAAATATTAATTAAAAATATAAGTAGAAATTTTAAATAAGTTTTCTATTTTGAATTTCTATGTATTATAAAATTAGTGAATATTAATAAGCATAAATATATTCATTTTTCAAACACATAATTTTATAAAATAATAGGATTTTCTCTAATAATTTATATTCAAAAATATTTATGTGTGTGTTAACATCAAAATTATTAAATATACGTTGTTCTAACTTATAAGATACATATTTTCACTGAATATACATGTTATCATTGATATAAAAATTCCCACTTATCTATTCTTTCAAGATTACCATCGGATTATTTATTTTGATATTTCTTCCATTGTTGGTGACAACTCTTTTAAATATTTTTATATTTTATATTTTTATATTTTATCAAAATTTACTATAAATCAGTGAGTGAAAATTACAATTCCAGTTAATTTCAATTGATATTTTTTTTAGAATTAGGATTTTGATAAATGATTTATTATACTGAGTTTAAAATTTGATGCTTTGACAAAGTAATTCATTTTTACAGTTAAATAGTTATGGGATAAATCAATAATATACATAGTAATTTGTATGATATTTTGAAGCTATACCAAACGTAATTGATTAAATTTTCCCCGAAATAGGTTTTCTCTTATAGTAAGAATACAAAGAAAATTATTATTATCATTAAAATTATAAAGTTTTTCGACGTCTTTATAATACATAAATAGTATCAAACTTTTGCGGAAATAAATTTACTATTAAAACAAACAATAAAATTAATATAATTTAATATAGAATCAAGTTCAAATATACTCAATGTTACTTAATGAAACAGATAATATTTAGAATTTCATTTGCGTTAACAAAATGAATAATTTAAAACATATAAAAAATTCATTAAGAAATTACAATATTTTCTTGATTATTAAGTAAATACAACTGATTACTAAGTAAATGCAGTTTTACAATTGATTATTAAGTAAATACAATGAAAAAAGCAACATTTTCTTGAAATGAGTGACGTTAAAGACTTCCTTCAAAAATCTAATTAGATTGAACAGAGTTAAGACAAGGAGGTATCAGTATGTTTCAAGAAACGAGCTTGCCTTAAACTATTAAAAAAATTTTATTTTAAAATATTTAATTTGTTTTCCTGCATTTACTAGATAATGTACTTAGTTCTAATTGAACATGGACATGTTATCTTTTATATCCAACTAGGGGTTAAATAATATCTTTATTCGTCTCAGTACCAGGCCTCAAAGGATGTCATTAACTTTATTTACTTAAAAAGCTAATTATCTTTTAGTCCCCTTCTATCTTGTTTTACGTCTTATCTCTCTTTGATTAAGCGCCACTTAAAAACAAGGGAGGGGCGTTTACCATCGCTATTTTAAATAAAAAACTAAAGTGCGTATCCCTCTGGAAAACCACTTATTGTTTGAGATACTCTCTTTAAGACCCTGACACGAAACGGGGTCCAGATGTAATCACCTTTTAGGGCCGTTATGTGGGCTGTTATGCCTTACTTTACGATAGTTTTCAGTGAACGCTCGGAATACCGTTAAAGATCTCAACCAAATTGCTGAGACAACAGTTCATAAATTTACTTGTCGAACATTTTTATCGCTATGGCAGGAAGCCTGTTTTAAGAATGATTACGACATATCTCTCTTTGCATTGTTATAGCTTTGTTTGTTGAAAGTGTCCGGTTTTCATAGCTATCTTGATGATATATTTGCTCTGCAAATTCTCCATCAAAAGTTTAGGGTATCACCTACCATAATTTTGGAAAAATATTCAGTGGGATGTAAAAATCCCATTACAAAAAGCTTAAGCTTTTAAGAGGGAAATTATCCTAGAGGGTGTAAAGAAGAAGAAAGTAGATCTCAATTGCTTATGAGAATGAGAATGAAAAAAAAATTAAGAAAATATGAGTACAATTTAAGTATGACCATATACTTTAATTGAGTTAGGAAAATATGATTTTAAAATAAAATGATTTTATTTTTTTATCGAATAAAGGTATTTAATATTTAATTTATTTTAATGCATTACTTTCATTTTGGTATATATATATATATATATATATATATATATATATATATATATATATATATATATATATTATTAAACATAATTATTAATCATTATTTAATATTTAATTAATAATATTCAATCATAATTATAAATTATGATTGAACGAGATTTGTTATTAATTTTGGTTTGGTATGCATTCGAATCAGTAGGTATTAAAAATTATACTTTCGATTTCAAATACACTTTTTTCCTTGGGTTAAAACATTGCAATTTGAACATGAAAAAATTGTATTTATTTTTGAACAATAAAGCGAAGGTTAGTTATATAAAATATAGATATATGTATATAAATATTGGCTATATGTGGATATATATAAGTTTAGAAGTTTTAATAATAATTTTAGATTTATGTTTTTCTTTAAGTTTTTGTATAAGAACTTTATAGGAAAAACTCTTTTAAAGAAAACCAGATTTTCATTTTAAATGTTAACCAGTTATAACATTTATAATATTATTTGAAATAACCCTAAAATAATACTATTAAAAGAGTGCGATATTTTAAAATTTAAAATAAAGTATTTTAAAGCTTAATGTGTATAAGAACAGATATAAAATTATTGATTACATTTATGGTAATTGGATAAGGATAAAAAATGTAAAAACAATTTGTTCGATGAAAATGTTATATCTGTACAGACCTTTTTTAGTTGTTTCGAAAAGATGATTAACTGCTTGAACAAAGCTTTAATAGATTCGAAATTTCGAAATTTTATCTACTAAAAAATATTAACTATTTTAGTTTGTTAAGAATAATTTCAATGTCAATTAACGTTTGTTGAAAATATTAAGCATCGAAAATCATAAAAATTAAGAATAAAATTCGTGAGATTAGAGGGAATATACTTATTTATTATAATAATATATTAAATAAAATTCATGAATTGAAATTTCTAATCATTATCCCATGGTTTATCAAATAATGCTTGTTCATTTAAATTACACTACTGCTTTATAATTTTTTTAATGTTAACTAATGCGTTAATTAAATTTAATCTTACAATTAAAAATAGTTCAATAACATAATGTCAATATTGTTACAATTGCAAATCAATATACTAAGGAATAATTTCCAAAAAAATTCTGTAAAAATCATGCATATACAAAATCAATTTTTACTCAAATAATAGCTGATATTTTAAAACAGTTTATAAATTTCTATTATTTTTAATTGTAGTTTTAAATCCTAAAAATAATTATACAGCTTATATACATTTAGAAATTTTAATTTACATAAAAGTCAAAAAAAATTATAATTTAACCATGGCAGATGCAATGCAGGTGAAAACAAAAGAAACACTTAATCTAGGAATAATAAGAAAGAAGTTTATTTCATTTAATTCATAATCATTTTTAAGCACTTGCTTTTACAATGCTTCAATGCGGCGTTAAATTAAAATAAACAAACTGAATCTCCAAACTTGAACAAAATACAAGGCCAAAATTTACGGCAGAATAATTTGTAGCAGCAACAGTTATTATGCTCATAGCCTCGTAAATCCTTACCAAAGTTTGTACGCCCGAATATAAAGCTAGTAAAATAAGAGAGAATTAATTCCTACACTATTATAAGATCCGCGTTTATCCCTCTCGGATTTCACCAACCTTTTGAAAACCGGGAATTCTCAACTCCCAATTAATTCAAGCTTTGCGGAGTGAATCTCGGCAAAGCAGCTGTTTCGCCACCTGCCTAAGTAGGTATTGAGTGAAACAATGAAGATATTTTTCCCGTGACTGAATAATTATCTCTCTCTTGATGAATCGATTCAAATGCCTTCCACTCCAATGAGCTAATTTTATTCGTAATTATGGGATAAGTGGCCTGAAGGAACATGGCTCGTTAAAAACTCTTGCACTTAAAGTTTGCTTTTTACCAGATGCGTGTAAGGTTCTCAATTAGAGCCTCAATTTCTCAATTATATGAATTGTTTCGTTTGAAGCCTGCAAGAATTTTCAAGAGAGATTACAGTACAAGTAATATTGAAAGCAAATTAAAATTTTAATATTTAAAATTGGAAAATATTTTGAAAGTTTTGTGTTATTGACCATTACAAAATGGCTTTTCATTAAATGTTAATCTTTACCAAAACTTTTCCGCAAGCATTGTCGTCCGCTATTTTTTTTTCTCATCTGTTATAGTTTGTTTTTAATGTTTCATACTATAAAATAATCAGCCATAATTTCGTTCAAAAACCAAAACAGAACAACACTATATTATTTATGAGCAAATGATGTAATTTATGAAAGTAATGAACTATTTAATAATTTAATTATTTATAGTACTTTAAATATATCTCATTCAGTGTTATATCTTAAAATTAAAAAAGAGTTCATTCTTAACAAAGTTGTTAGCTATACACATAATAGCTTAACTTCATAATGTGATATTTTTTATTGTTATTTACATCAATAAATTAGACACTCACTTAAAATTGGAATAATAATTTGCAGAAATAATATTGTTGTCTCCTTGTGATGTCATCTAATGTAGGTGTTTTAATGGTTTGAATAGTTTTGAAAGAATGTATTTATTTAATAGATAACTAGGGGAAAATTTGGGTATATGTTGGGATTGCTTTTCCAAAGTTGTAAGAAAGTACATAATACCTTAAAATTTGTATTGGATTTTAAATTTTATATGAAATATCTTATATTTCTATTTTTAAACAGCTGATAACTGCTTTTAAATTTGATAAATTGTACATTTAAAAATGAATTAAGATAATCTTCTTGTAAATTATGTATTTCTTACTTGTAATTAGTATTTTATGTACACACATGCTACGAAATATTCCCAAAATTGGCGAATATTTAAGAATTTAGTTTTATAGGAAAAAGAAAAGGTATATTCAATATCAGTTAATTTTGAAACTGAGGTATAATTGTTAAAATATTTTTTCCTCTATTTTTAAAATTTTGACAGTATAACTCAACAACATTGTTATAACTATTGAATATTTTTTAAATTTATCATTGGTACGTCATTATTTAATTAAGAAGCAAATTAACACAATTTATTTTTGCATGCAAATTAAAAGAGTCATTAAACTATAGGTCACTACTGATATCCTAAACAGTGAAAGTAATAATAAAATAAATAATTATTTTTATAAAATATGTTTTTTTTTAATCTCTAAGCAGAGATCTGTCCAAGTTAAGTTAATGTAAAATTGTCAAAATAGCAAATCTGGTTGCTATAAATGTTACGTAATTGATTGGTAGAGAGTGATTTTACACATTTAGAAAAATAATTTTTTCACTAACAATTTCAATTAGTTTTAGATTCAAGACTTTGTAATGAAACCTATTTATCTATCTACTTAAGCTAAACTATTACAACCTATTTAAGCTTAAATAGAGATTAAAATAGAAAAAAGTAATTTCATTTTACCACAAAGCCTGTAGTTTTTCTAATGTATTCCAAGCCAATACTTTTTTCTTAAATGCGCGCAAACTTTTAAGATTTTCTTTAAAAACTTAATGATTAAAGTGGTAAGAGAAAATTAAATTTAAAATTCTCACTTAAGAAAATCTCTTAACTATTACAACATGAGTAAAACCATATTAACCATATACATACCTTAAATTAAAATTAGTTATTTATAGGGCTCCGAAAATAATTTTTTTAAACCACAAAATTGAATACATATTATCAGAGAAATATAAGATGTAATGAAACATTTTTATGATATATTTAAATAGTTACTTTTAACTATAATCTAAAATTTTTATTTTAAAACAATGTGTTTGTTTTTATTTTTATTAAAATTAAAGCTGTGAGCAGTGTCATGTAATCAACACAAAAAATATTTAAAAATTTTAGAAAAACAGTTTTAATTATTATTTCATAAACTTAGAAAATGTTTTCAAAGATTATCTAATAATTAAAAAAATCTTTTCTAAAGCTGTTAAACAAGGTTATAGCTTATATTTTTTAATAAGTTTGTAATTATAGAAGATAGAGCTAACGTAAAAGGGATATCATGTATATATATGTATGTAATTGTTATAATTTTTCATAATTATTAAATAATATTTGGAAACATTTTATGAGTTTATAAAATAATCATTAAAACTGTTCTTCTAAAATTCTTGAATATTTTTCATGTTGATTATATATATATATATATACACACATATATATACACACACACACACACACACATATATATATATATATATATATATATATATAGGAAAACATTGCTTATAAACTGGTTTTTAATATAAGATATTTCAGATACCAACATTAGATTTTAAATTTCATTTTTTAATTAAAAATTAAAATTATTTTTATATATTTATGATTTTTATCTTATTATTAAATATAATGTGAGTCATTTCATTCTACAATTCATATTTTTATTCACAAACGGAATCATAAGGATTTATTACTTAATAACTTAACAGGCGATATATTTAACATAAACGAATTCATGTCCTGAATAAGATGTGAAACTACGAGCTGTTAAATGGAAAATGCTATTGTTGAATGGATGATAACGAACTATTCAGCTCCTACATTTTTTATTATTATTTTTATCCTACTATTTTTTATCTTATTACTTTTATCCTACTATTTTTAATCTCATTACATTTATCCTACTATTTTTTATCCTACTATTTTTATTTACATTTTTATTACTATTTTTATTCTACTATTTTAATTAAATAATGTGCGTTATCTCATTCTACTTTTTATATTTTTATTCACAAACTTTATTCACATAAGGATTTATTACTTAATAATTTAACACACAATATTTTTAACATATACGATTTCATGTCCTAGAAAGGATGTGAAACAACAAGTTGTTAAATGGAAAATGCTATTGTTGAATGCATAATATCGAACTATTCAGCTCTTGCACTTTACATTTCAATCAAGAAAAAGGAAACTAGAATTCATTAAACTTATTAAATCGCGCACCACCCCACCTGTCTAGTGGTTAGCGTACCTGACAGCAGATGGGTGGGTCTTGGGTTCGAATCCTGGCTCGGGCATGGATGTACTTTCTCTCCTTCCCTTTTTTTTTCTTTGTCTTTTCTTTGTGTGTGAATGGTTGCGCACCCTATAAACAGGTACCTATGGCATGTGTGTACGGAGGAAGTCGGACTCCACACCAAATATGGTTCAGATGGAAAAGTGGAGCAGCACACCCCATATTGCCAGCCTGGCTGGCACACGACAAAAACAACATTAAATCACGCTTTGAAATAATTTTAAACATAAATATAGTTTTCCTGTTGCAAAATTTTAAGTCTCCTTATAAAATATTGATGAATTAATGTTCAATAGGTATATTGTAGTATCGCGTCTTTAATAAATTATATTTTTGAACTTAAAAAAGATATAACTTACTATATAAAAATATATAAAGTCTTAACAAATTATCTTTTCATACTATTATATTCATCAGAAACAACAGACAAAATAAAATGATTTTTTAAATTTTTTAGAGAATGATTTTTTAAATTTCAATTAAGGAAATATTTTTAAGCAATGTTAAATCAAATATTTATTAATTTATAATTCTTAAATACTATTATACTGTTGAATTAATACCTGTCAAAAAATAAGTTAGTTTAGTTTTAGTTTTCTTTAGTAAAACAATAATTATAAGGAATATTCTTTTTATAATATGTAAAATAATACACATTTGTAAAGTATTACTTAATTAAAAAAACTTAATAATTGTTTTTACTTTGATGAATAGGAATAAATGCATTTGACTGTTAAATCAGGAAAATTAATCAAGTGAAATATTAAATAGTAAATTGCATTAATTAAAGTCGAATTTTTACAGAAGCAAATTATTGGATTGAATTAACTCTTTAAAAGCATTTAGCTTTTTTTTAAAATTTCAAACTCCCGATAAAAGCTATTTTTCAGTAATTAAGAAAAAATTTAAAAACTTTCATTAACCAAAACCACTTTAATTAAAGTCTAAAATTAGTTTTTTCTATAAACTAAACTTGAAAAAACGTAATAGGGTGTTCCTAATAAATATTTTACGTTAGACAATTTTGATAAAACATTTTTTAATTAATTTTATGTGCCAGCTTAATATAAATTCTACTTTTCAGTAAAAGTGTCATTCATAAAAATTTTGTTATGCCTATCAATTTGGTTACATAAGTACAAACCTAAAGTATTAAAGGGAAGCACACATATAGAACCCTTTTATATTGATTACAAATTATTTCAGAATTTTGAAAACTATTTTCACTATTTGGAATTTTTTTTATTATATGAATTTCCGCTCTTGTTTTTACTACGAAAAACAATGAATACAATTACCTCTCTTAAAACAACTTCTACATTTCATTTATATATATATATATATATATATATATATATATATA
>JAPDSC010089929.1:0-10014 GCA_026290005.1 Latrodectus geometricus | reverse complement strand
AAAGGTTTAAAACAGCTTTCATGTAGATTTTTAGGTCTTGCGCGTTATGACTGCTGACATGCGGTTAACTTCGATCATTTTTGATATTTTATAGACATTTTCGACGATGCTGTATCCACATGCGAGGTGCATCTCTAACATCAAAAATACCCGAACGGAATCGACGAAACAAAAATTGTACGTAACTGGTTGTTACAGTCTTATATAGGACGATAAACACCTTTCAAAATTTTAGCCACCCGGCTATCTTTTTCGCCTTTACAAGAGAAAAACGAAAATGTATCGAATTTTCTGTTTGTTGTCTTCCATTTTTAAAACCTTGCTCTCGTAACTGAATGAATCAAACAAAAAACTGCAAGAGGATATTTTAGTGTCAAATGTCACCTTTCCAACGAGCATAAATCTGAAATTGTTTGATTGATACCTCACGAGATATCGATCACTACAGACGTCTACCGAAAAAATAATGGATTACTTTTTCCCCAAACTAGTATTTCATATTTTCGAATAAATGTACTGTACTAAATGAAAAACTATACAGAGAGTTTTAGACAATTTGAAGTACAATATATTATTGAGAAATACACTCTAATTTTCATGACACTGTTTGCATTCCATATGCGTATCCACAATATGCGAATGTCAGTAAACCCACCCTCAAAAATTACTGATGAGGAAAATCAGATAAAAATATTTTTCATGATGACAAATACTTAACACATATTCCATGTAATGCTGCCAATTTTGCTATCTAAGGAAACAGTTATTGATAACTTCCTGAATTGGATGACGTCATCAATTCTTGATTGTACATGAATTTCCTCAATTTTCTAAATCTTACATTGTTAATTTTTCTAATAATAGTTGGTTTCTCTTATTGAGAAATTCTTCAAATATTAACTTTTCACATCATATGATTTTTACATTAGAATGTTTTTTTTTTTTTTTTTTTTTTTTTACACCTATAAAATTAGTAGACCAAACCCATCAGGTTAAGTGAGGGCATCCAGTGGTATAAGTGTACAGGCCTTGCTGACGTCATACAGCTAAATAAATAGTATGATGTCATACTATTTAGTTGGCTTAATAACACCACGAAATAACGTCTCACACATATATATGATTAAAAAAATCTAATGAGATACGAAATGCTAGAAAATATACTTTAGTATCGAATTTATTATACAACGAAGTCGGGATTTTTTCATTTGCTTTTCCGATTGGCGTTGAATTGAACAAAGTGTAAACACATAAGCTGCAATGAATAAAAAATATGCTTTCGCAACAATTAAAAACAAAATATTAAATACTACTATTTAAAGCATGCTATGAGAAATAAAAAAAGAAATTCTTCATATTTAGCTAGATAAGGAGGAATCGAACCTAATCCATCAGTTCTTGAAACAAGAAGAATAATGGAATAGAATCTTACATCGTTTAAAATAATTATCTCGGGAAACAAGCAAATTTATAGGCAGTCCAAATTATCATTAAGTATGTTTTAAATTAATTAAATATGTTGTAAATAAAATTTCAAAAGGAAATATAGTTTTTATTTTATGTTAGCAGGCGACTGACATACTGATATAAGTTCCAGTCCAATTTGTGTGTTGCTCTCAATTCAACCCGGAAGAATATTTAATGGACAAACAGAAAAAGGATTTTATTTTAAATAAATATGATATAGATGTGTTTTATTTTTCAATTATTTGTAGCAATTGTGCTATAGATTTTAACAAGAAACAGCGATATGTACATCAAAGCACAGTTTTATATTAAGGAATGAAGTCTCATGTGTTGATCAGCTGAAAACAACTTGAACGAAGTCGTCGAAATATTTTCTACTAAAAGAAGGGAAATTCTCGTTAGTTAAAAGATATGTTGCAGTACTTTTTTGATCAGCGGCGTATAGGGAAAACTGAAAACATATTGGCTCTAATGGGCTTAAATACTACATTTCCAAAAATATAAGTAAATGTCGCTTGAAAGATATCTCGTGGGAATATATAAAGGAGAACCCAATTCTCTACACATTTTTTCCGTGCCTCCATTTATGAAGCGAGCAAAGTTCCGAAACGATGTATTTATTGGCATAAATAACTTTATTGTGTATTTATAACTTCGACTTGTAACTAAAATTTCGATTAGAAACATTGTTTATCTATTATTTTAGAGATCAACATCATGATATAAGAATCATTTTATTCCATACAGTTTTTTTCAATTCGGTCCCGAAACAAAAATTCTGCACATATACACAGAATATATATATAAGAGATTTTCACTTACAAAACTATTATTTACTATTCAGCACAAAAATGTAGTTTAATTTACGCTTTGTTGAGCATATCATTATCATTGTCAGAGTTAAAAAAAAATAGCGAGAAATGTTTATTGAGTATCTACAAACACTACAAGGGGTAAAAATTGTAAGTTAAATTACTGTAATTTGCAAGTTATTTTGGGGGAAAAAGGCGTGGTTATTTGATTTTACAGTTAGTTTTATTATTACAATATCTTTTTATTTTTCACATAATGTATAACAGGACAAGGCTATTTTTCTTAAAGCAGATGAAGAGTACAATAGATATTTTTTGATAGCTTCAGTACATTTTACTTGCTGCCTTTTCTTACAAAAGATTATTTGTAATGGCGAGCCAGTAAGTAACCAAATTGGCGTACATTTCCTCTCAACTTTGACATTGTACTTTACTTTCATTTTATGTTATAACATTTTGTGGCAACATAATTTGTTGAGTAAATTATTAACCTTAAGTAAATTATGTGCCACCACCTCTGTCTAGTGGTCAGCGTGTGTGACTGCAGATAGGGAGGTCTGGGTTCGAATCCCGATTAGGGTAGGGATACACTTTCTCTCTCCTGTCTTTGTCCTTTCCTTGTATGAATGAAGTGTGAATGGTTACCTACCCTATAAACGGATTACTATGGCATGTGAGTTTATTTGTATAAAAAAAAATTTCCAGTTATCTTCTTCAATACAAGCATACTAGCATAGAGCTCCAAAAATGTACGCCATAACCTAATCTAACTAAGTGTATTATGTACATAAACGCTATGCCAATCTGATTTGTTTGGCACCGGCACTCACCGGATGGATTTTGTTCTAGATGTTAATCAATTTGTTTTAGGCTTAGTATGTTTGGTTTCTCATCTCGAGTTTCTTCAGCTGGACAGACCAAAATGGAGATACCATGAAGTATTTGTTTTTGCTTGCTAGATTGTTTTTATTCTGAAGCATATTAAGTGCACAGATTGCACTGTTAGTGGTTGAAAGTCCCTGTTCGATTCCAACACAAATGAACAACGAAAATGAATGTTCCATTTCTGATTTCTGTTCGTATTCCTGTCGGGATGAGTGCTTGGTAATTTTCTAGATTTTAACCAGGCGAAAGATTAGAATGACGATATAATAAAACAGTTTTGTTACTTGTAACGGTATTTTTATACTAACGTATGGTCACAGATTTCACTTGATTGAAGGTCCATGTTCAATTCCAACACTGTTGAACAGCGGAAATTAATTTCTGTCCCCATACCTATCGGGGTGAGTGCTTGGGTGTTTTCCAGATTTTCTCCCTTTCTTCACAATGACATGTGCTATGGCAAATTATCAATAAAACAATACGTGGTGGTTGTTCGTAAACAGGCTATCAATTATTTAATGTAAAATAAAATTAACACACTCACGGTGTTAGTGAAATAATATCTCAAATAAAATCTTTAAAATTGGCAAGAAATAAAAAAAGAATTCCAAATCATTTCAATTATCAAGTCAAATTGAAGTTGTCTTTTTGATATTAGAATTTAACCCACATACTGTTGAACTGAAGGTCAATGCTTTAACCCTTTAGCTGGTAGCTCGGAATGCTTACAATATTTGTGGCTTTTAGATTCAATTGTAATTTACATATTTGAATATTAATTTTTATAAAATTAATATAAAACTCTAACGAAAATTGAAAAAAATCTGCGATTCTTTCTTATATCAAGTCCTCAACTTACAATTTTCAGTGGAAACTAATTCCATTCAATAATGAATGAGAGTTTTTGTAATGATATTAATACTCCCATAAGAAAATTTCGTAAGGCAAGTTCATGATATAATTCTTGTAAGCAACTATGGTAGTTATTGCAACATTACATAACAAAAATATAGAAGTAATAACCACTTGATTGAATCAGAAAAAAATCTTATTGGCGTAATTTTTCCGGGTTATTTTTTTATAACTTATTAATCAATCATTGACTTTATGAGGTATTGATCGATATTCGTTTGATTTTTTTCTTTCAGCCTTTTAGAGTTAACTATTCTCTAATGAATATTACATAACTGCATCACAGATGTATTTAGATTATCTGAATATAACTTCCCAGAAAGTATTATTATCCAGGAAAATAAATAAAGAGCTGTTTTTTTTCCAACAAAATTGTGGCCATGAAATATTAATGCCGTTTTTGAAGAGATGAAACATATGTAAATGGAACAGGTGAAACTACTTGTTGGCGGAAGTTTTCCTCGAATTCTTTTCCTGTATTTTGTTTTATTATTATTTTGAAGTTAAACCAGAATAAAAATCAAATTCTTATAATTTGTGTTTGCCAAACTTTTATCCCTAATATATAACTAGATATTAGTCTCTGTCTAATTTAAGGCACAAATAATGTTTCATTTTAAAATTTTGATTACTGTTTTTGTTATTAATTTAAGCCAAAACAAACGCTGACTTGAATTTAGTGTGAAATTTCTTATGCCTGATAGAACCCGCTATTCCGGAACTATTTTCGCTTCAAGAATAAAGTCATATAATCCTTTCTTTAAAATCACCGATACATAATAGCTAGGGTAAAAAAAAATATGTACGGAATTGGATAACACATTCGTTCTTACATTACAACAATGTTGTTTTTTCTGATGACACTTAGCAACAGAGACTAGGCGAATGAAGTCAGAGAGAGAAAGCGTCTTCCGTCTTTGAATAGACCACCCTCATACGAAGGTGGAAGTACGAATTTTGGCTCATAGATGGCAGCACCATCTGAATCTTCCAATTTTGTGATTGAAACCAGAGAAGACCAGAAGGTATTAATCCAACCATCCCTAGAGGTATTAATTTGGAATGGGAACATGGAGGACATTGCGAAACGACATATTTTACATTTCCCAGTCACCATTAGTGAACACGACGGATCTTCGGCTAAGCCAGTATTCGAAATCAGCACCTTTCGGTAACAAGAATGACGCCCAAATCAACCAGGCCATCGCTGCCCTTCACATTACAACAATGAAATGTTTTAATAAAAATTGCAATTACTATTTACTACATTTTTAAAAAAAATATTGCTTTCGTCCGTTGCAATCTCTGTGTGTTTGCACTTTTTCCCAATACTCCACTGAAGGAAAATGTATTAAAACGGTAATGAAAAACTCGAGATCACAATATTTACTTACTTCGAATGTAAAAAGAGTTTTCAAGACTTACATTTAATCCAATTTGTTTTTTACTAATCTATGGATAAGACATCGTTTCTAATGGGTAAAACAGTGTTCTGAATAAAAATCTCTAATTAAAATTCTAATTTAATAGTAAACACAGATATTTTTTTTTCAAATAAACTTTTCGCCATGGGTGTAAGGACAAAATTGAGCTAAAAACACATTTTGTTAGGAAAAAATATGTAAATTCTCATTTATTTGCCATTTACATTATATTCTCATTTATAATATGTTTCAAAGTAATCCCCATCTGCGTAATACACTTCTGTGCTCGGCTGTATAAATTGTGGAAACAACTTTTGAAGTCCTCTTTCGGGAGGCTCTTCAATGGTTTTTTTTTCTAACAGCAGACACTGGATGATTAACCCTTCGGCCAGAAAGTGTTACTCATTTAGCGTTACCCGTTGGGCACCTGTGTACCAAGTCACGGAGATACGAGTCTCATCAGAGGTCCGTCACACCACCAAACACGTTTATAGGGTGGACTACATTCATCCATTATGACAGACGAAAGGACAAAGAAGTATAGAGAGAGAGAAAGGGAGAAAACGTCCATGCTCAAACCGGGATTCGAACCCGGGACCAACAGCCCAGGAACGTCAGTCAGGAACGCCAACCACTCACCCATTGGCCAGCATCTCTTCAATATCGACGTCACGTTCTTCTTGATGTCTGCAACATGTACAAACGTATTCATTTGATCACAGTTTTGAGTTCGGGAAACAAGAAGTCTACAGGAGCCAAGTCAGGAGAGTATGGTGGATGATACTGCTCCACAACCTCATGTTTGGTCAAAATCCCCTGACACTATCGAATTCAGGAAAGAAGGGTCAGCGTTGTCGATAATTTCACCTTGCATGTCCATTCTAACTTGCTTGTCCGATAAACAGTGCGGAACATATCTGGAACATACCTAGCGTTTCCCTATGTCTTTCGCCAGAATTTGGCGAATCACTTCTTTGTCGATGTTCAGTTCACTGGCTAGCTCTCAAATAGTTAGCTGCCGCTCGGTTATTACAAGCTCGTGCACTTTCTCAATTGTTTCAGGCATATGCACAGAAATCGGCCTTCTACCGTGGATGTCATCTTCAACACTTTCATGACAGTGCCGAAAACAATCATTTCATCCAAATGTGCGGGAACTGGATAATCCTTGCTCATCATACACTTGTTTCAACATTGCATGTGTTTTTGTCGCACTTTTTCCCAGTTTAAAACAGAATTTGATGTTCACTCTTTATCCCATTTCAGCACTTCCACTACACCACTTTACCATTTCAACAACACTTCACCGGAAACGTTTCTAAGCGTCTTTTCCAACCAAGCTCATGTCTACAACTGGCACATGCATGTGAAGATGCTTTTAGATGTCAGATACCAGCAGCGCCTCTCTCGGATTAGTGATTGGTTTCATGATGTGACGTCAGTCCTGGCTATTAATAACCACACTTTGTATTAATCAGTTGATGAAATCTTTAAGATACGGGTGTGAGTCGCCCAACCTGTCTAGTGGTTAGCGTAATTGATTACGGATATGGAGGACCTGGGTTGGAATCCCGGCTTGGGCATGGATGTACTTTCTCTTTTTCTCTCTGTGTTTCTTGTCCTTTCCTCAGATGATGGATGAATGTGGCCCACCCTATAAACGGGTTTGTGGTGGCGTGGGCGATGCTACTCGTACCTCCGTGACTTGGTTCACAGGTGCCCACCGGGTAACGATAAAATGAGTAGCAGTTTCCGGCCTTGTTGCGGCTAATGGGCAAATATACTATACTTGCTCAGGGTGCCTGCCATTAGAAAAAAAAAAAAGATACGGGTGTGATCTAGGGAAAACTGACTGAAGATAGTTTTCGGCAATTGTTATCAACGAATTAATGGATTTTCCGTGGATGTTCCCAAACTTGCTAAGTCCAGATACTAAGCTGCCTTGGAAAGATGTTGACTTATGTTCAATCTGGTGCAAGTTGCTCAAGTAATATGTAGTCGTACATTAACTTGTTGGAATGTTTCAGTATACATGTTGATTAGATGCTCAAAAATGTATACTATAGCAACCCTTTTACCCAACACGGTAGTAATAGCACCTTAGTTAGCTTTAGTGACTATTTTTCAAAGTTTTAACATCATATTAAAATTAAACTTTATTAAACTTTTCCAAAACATACTCTTGTCGAATTATTATTTATTTATTTTTATTTTTCATTTAAGGAATAATAAGTATATTAAAATTTGAAATAATCGGAATGTCTAAAGATAAAGATATCTATGCAGATTTAAGATGCTAATAAATCCCATTATCTTTAATTCCTTTTGGAAAGGGAAAAATAAATGTAATGTATATTAAGCAGGAAAACCATTAATGATAATGACGGAAAATCATTAATGTATTCGGCAAAAATATATTCAGTCAGTTATAGCACATTAAATTATTTAAACCAATGGAAAGATTAATATAACTTCTGATTAAATTTAAATATGGTTAATATTTTGGTGAAATCGAAGAAAAGTTAATGGTCAAAAATGGCAAACGGAAAAAAAATTTTATATTACATATTTCCTCTATATTTACTTTTTTTTATTTATTAGTGATCAGTGGTTTCGAAAGGAAAATGCGTATAAAGCTTTAAAAAGTAAATCGTCATTTGCAATAAAAGTGATATTTACTATTTTTTTTAACAATACTTACACAAAATCGTTCAAAATGTTGTTTAACAACAGAAAAGGAGATCTTACATGTAAATCAGCAAAAATCAAATTGAGTCGAGCGAAAAATTGTGTTTGAAAATTCATTTTAGGTACGAAATTATTGGAATCCTCTACTTAGCATTTTCTACAGGTGATCTATTGAAGAAATCGAAAACGCATTCATTGCAGCAAGCAACAAAATACTTTTCCAGCAATCGAAAAAAATAGAAAGCATCGTTATTTTTTTTTAAAGTTTACTTTTGAGTATAAGAATATTTCCAATTTTGATCATATTTCTTTTCAGTCATTATACATAGATTACTATTTCAAAAGAAAAGAAAAAAATCCCATGCCTCCGTTCTTGAAACTAGCAAAGTTCCTGAACAGTGTTCATCGGGAGTAAGCAATTTCACATTGTGATTACATAGTGTTATGACACTTTAAATTAAATATAAAAATTATCAAAACTTTGAAACATAGCTCATGTTTTACATTAGCATAAGATCAACATCTTGATGTAAAATTCTTTCCATTCTGAGGAGCCGTTCTCAATTCAATTTCGAATAAAATTTAGCCTGAAGCACACACTTAAGGTATAAATTAAAATTCATCTTCATAAAGTCACAGTTTTGAAAATTGTCATGACTTGAAATTGATCATGTCTCTTTTAAGGATCTTCCTTTAATGAGTCTATAAAGTATACGAAATATTTTGATGTCTAATAAGTCATAAAATAATGAATATTCATGCAATCCTACGGCATTTATTCATATAAATAATAATATTTATTTATTACAGTTCCAAAAAAAGTTTCAATGAAATTTTCCTTTTGAATAGTTGCTTTCGGCTGAGATTTACTGTATGGTCACCTTAGGCGCTATTTTTACACATTTGGCGATAAATGACATTTTCTGGCAACCCAAACAATTCTGACCAATCAGGCAACATCTTTCAATATTCTGTTTATTTTTAGAGCTTGCTTGTGCCAAATGGCGACATTTTTGGTGAAATTTTGAAAAACTCGCCAAGGCGCTATTGTTATATAATAATTCTGCAGTAATTCTTTGGTCGGATTTTTCTAGTAAAGTTACAAATGTGTTATTTCTGAAATATTTATTCAGTCTCCTTTGGAGAATTAAAATAACCTAATTTAGATTGCATTCAGAACTATGTAAAGCAACATTTTTAAATATTTATAAAAGATTTCTTATTTCTTCAGAAACCGATGTTTCCTAATTTGGCCTTGAAACAGAAAACTAATGAGTTTTATATTTATTTTAAAAATGCTGTAAGAAGTTTTTAAATTTTATTTTATTTCTTTTATTTTGGGAAAACATTTGTATTTCATTAGCAACTATTAAAATCAATCTTCATTATTAATAAATTTTTATTTATCACTTGTTAATAAAAGTTTAATCTAATAGACTACATAATTATAATCCTAATAATTAAAAATTTATGAGGAAATAAAAATTTCGTAATTAAAAAAGGTTTAAAATAAATATATATTTTTATATTTTTGGATTATTATGTAACTATATTATTTCATTTATAACCATTTAATAATTCCTACTTGCTGATTGATCTATGACTTGTAAATGAAAGTTTAATTATGTAGACGCACAGGATAATTGTATTGATCATAACAATCAATGTAAAAATGAAAAAAAAAAGAAAAAAAAACTTGTAATGAAAAGAAAATTTTGTAATGAAAATAAAATTAAAAGTGAGAAAAAATACTTATTGATAAAGTTTTGGAAATGTACTTGAGTAGTGTTTCGTTCATAATTATTTTAAGGACCCAAATTCGAATT
>JAPDSC010089927.1:0-12411 GCA_026290005.1 Latrodectus geometricus | reverse complement strand
TTATTTCCATGGCTCATACTGCATTTTTTTTTTTTTTTGCTGAGGAGAAATGATGGTTGGTCCCTCTGCTTAAATAGTCCTGCACATAGCAAATACATAAGTCTCTCTTTTGTTTGCAAGTGAGAGTAAAAGCGTGTTATTTTATATTTTTAAATGTGCTAGTAATACTGTTTGGTACTTTTAACCAATGTCGCTTTCTGGAGTATAATTTTCCAGTTTCTGCAGTGCAACGGTGAATCATGGTCTCATTCCTTTGAAAAATCAGTGTCACAAGTTACCACTTCATATTTAGTATCATGCTAATTAAACTGTATTATTAAAGTTAGTTAAAATTTTAAAGATTTTAAAATTTGAAAAATCTGAAATTGCTGACATCGATAAGAATGTTAAAATTATGCTGTTAATATGCTACAAGTTTCTCTCGAACAATATTTATGAACATGATGGGTTTCACTATTTATTTCCATACATTAATTTTCTTGAGGAAAGTACATTAAATCCGTTTATTTTTCTTTGTTCTAAAAGTGTACAATGCTATGATTTGCCCGCAGTTCTGTTTTCCTATAAATTCTGTAATATATAACCAGAAACGGAAATTTTAATACGTTCCCTATTTTATTTTAGAAATTACAACTTTATCTAATTCTTTCCATTTTAATAAATAAATTGAGCAATTTCGTTATTTTAAAATTATGATAAGCTGCATAACTTCGTTTATACACGTAACTTGAATATATGCAGCTTTTCAAAATCTTATGTAGAGTGCAATGTAGCTTTTCAGAATATGATTAATATGCGAGGAACCAAAAAAAAGAACTTCATTCATTGATTCCCTTTCATTTAGGGTTTGAATACATGAGATTTGTTTTAGAAACACATAAAGATTAAGAGTGTAAAGCAGACCCGGGTATTTTTAAATATATATTCAGTAAACAGAAAATATTGAGAATAAAAAATATTAGTTGCTGCAGTTTGTGTATAAAATATTTAAGTATTTCTGACTGACATATTCAGACTTACATTCAACACATGAATTTACCAAAATTACTTTCCTCTGAATATCAACTGATTAAATATATTATTGAAAATTATATTGAATTCTAAACATTTTTCCTATTCATGTAAGCATATAAGAAACTCTGGCATTAAGAATAATTGTAAAATTTACATAAAACTGGAAAATGCGATTCAATGAAAATGTTATAAAATGATGATATAATTACGAAACCTCAATTTTACAGACTAAAAAATTATATTAACTTGTTCCCAATTATTTTATATTTCGATTCTCTCTTTTCAATATTCATAAATAATATCAATGTAATTAGCATGAGACTATTTAAAGAAGATTAGAAGTATTGACATCTGCTTGTCGTTTTCCAATGGCACTGTATATGTTATTTATTCTGTCTCATAATTGAATCCATGGTTATATTCATACATTTGAACATCCTTTGACAGATATATGTATATTAAATTTTACGAGATAACTAATTGATAATATTAGTTATCCAGAACAAATGCTTCAGATCTTTTTTTATGTGGAAGGGTCGATTTCCATCACATACCATAAATATATTTTTTGTCCCCTACGAGGAAATGTTACCATCTTCTCCACATCATAGAAGTCGTCTTTAATGATTGTCAAATTCTCCATCTAGAATACATGATAATAGTCTTCATCCCATCAAAATAATTATAATTTGACTCCAGTAATTATAAATAGATAATCGCTACCACTGATAAATGAATGGTATAAAGTCGTCATTAGCCGGTGATAAGTAGTAAAAAGTCGTCTCCAGTGATTGATAGATATAAGTCACTGCCAGTGATTAATAGTAAAAATCGTCTCCAGTGATTAATGGAAAAAGCCGTCACCAGTAATTAGTAATGGAATATGCCGTCACCCGTGATATTCAGTAATAAGTCGTCATCAGTGATTAATGGCAGAATGTCGCTGACATATATAAAGTTATCTCCCTGTTAACATAGTTCTATTTCTTCTTGCAAATGTTTTACCCATATTCTTGTAGAAACAGCACCGCTTTGATCTTTTGAATATTATTATAAAGATTGATGGTTTTTACAGAAATAAATATTTTTTCTCACAGCATTTAAGAGCAAGGTACTAATTGGCGCAAAAAATTATTACTTTCTGATATATCAAGCATTTTATTAACCAATAACTATTTCAAAATAATAACTTTTCAATCGAAGCAATACCTACATGGCTCTTTTTTCGGTGACCATTTTCTTTCATCAGCAGAATGTTTAAATATCTTTATTGAATGAAATGGCGGCAGTCGTGTTTCCCACACTTGTGTTAGTGTAAAATATAATGTGGATGAAATAAATTAAAGTTTTGATTATCAGCCTGGAAATGAAATTAAAGTTAATAAAAGTAAATGAATAGCATTTGTTTATGGAGGGCGCTGCATTCAAATTATTTTATTTGCAAATGATCCTTCGATCTCACATGAATTTTTGTTACAATAGAGCTTTGACACAAAAGAAAGATTTTCATTGTGAGATAAAGGATTTACAATGTTTTAAATATTTTATTTATATGATTATATTTTGTTTTGCAAATCACTCTTTCAGAAGAAAGTTTTCTTTAGAACCATTTAAGGTAATCTTTTTGATGAAAATAGTGAATTAAAATAAAATTCCCTTATTTTAGTTTAACTAGCAAAAAGAAATATTTTTTTATTTCTCATTCTCATGCTTTCTAAAAAATCGAGCTGAAAATACAAATTAATTTAAACAACAAAACATTGTAAATAGGTAAGGAATACTTAATATTAGATAGTTCTTTCTCATTTACAGTAATTTCCTATTCTAGACAATTTAGAAAATTATTTAATTTTGTCTTGTATAACTAATAACTAAAATTTCTTTCTGTAATTCCTCTTGAAATATAGCAAAACTTAAAAATTAACTACTTCCTGAAAAATTCTAAGAATATTTTGCAAAAGAATAAACTGTTTATAACTAACGTAAATGCTGTGAAAATATTTATTTAATAAAGAGCGCAAAATACCTAGTTCCATGATGTTGAAAAATAAAACATATTCTGTGTCATAAAATCAAAAAAATTTATCAAATTATTAAGCAACATGTCCTTAAACAAGAGCACATGTTGTAAAAATATTGAAATATTGATAGGGACTGTTTTTGTCAAAGGTGTCAGTAAGTCCAATATACTTTATCAAATAAAATTAGTATCATTATGTATTCGAAACGACAGTTGTTATTCTCAATCCCTTTCGATTTTGATAGAAATAAGGCAATCATTTCTTTCTGATATTTACTTCCTCAAAAATTTTACGCAATAACTTATTTGATAAAAATTTTATATTATGAGATTTAATTTGTACGAAAATGTATTGCTCTGTAAGAAAGTATAAATGGATATAATTGCTGTGGGGAAAAAAGCAGTTAAAAAATTTTGAAAAATGATATTATATTTTACAAACTGAAATAAGACTAGTAAGTTTATATTGTGAGAAATGAATGCTACGTAAGAAAAATGTAGTAATTTGAATAGTGATTTTGCTTCTTCTATTTGAACGAAAAAATTGATGTAGTAGAAAAATGAAGCTAAATTTTTGAAAAAGCATTATGTAGGTTATTTAAAAATAGACCATCTATTTATATTTCATTAAATAATGTTGAGAATTATAATCATTCTATTTATTAACGTAATAATACTGATAAATATTTTTTATTTACTAATAAATATTTTTAAACTCTTTTTGGAAATCAAAAAAATATATATTGAGGAAATAAAAGTTTAAGAATGAATACTCCTACATTAAATATTTTTTTGTTAAAATTTTTGAAGAAAATTGTCCGCACATTTATGTATATTTTCTTGACACAAAATAAAATAAATAAAATCAGATTATATATATATTTCACCTTATTTTTTAAATAATTTAAATGCTACACTAAATTAGTGGTGTAGAATGCAATTCAAAATTTTAATGTGAAAATAATATGAAAGGATGACAAGAAATTTACTTAAGAAATAATCATCTTTATTTCCGAGTGCAACTTATGTATGATATATTTTTCTGAATTATTTTCTGTACATTTGCCTTTAGAAACTCAAACGTGCCAAATAATAAAGTTCCTGCAACTCAACAAATTATATAAAACAATTTTTAAGGTACAATGAAATTTAACTTGTTGGTACACTAATTAGAATATAAGGATTCCTTATGGCTGGGTCATTTTTACTTATATAATTTCGCTTAATTAAAAATACTCAGTCTCTTAAAAATCAGTGGCAAACATTTTATTTGTTGCCGAAGACCTATTTGTGTAATATTAATCAGTATTTTTATTAATGTAATCAAAATCATTGTCAGGAGCTAATTATTTAATTGAGAGACGTGGATTTCTGAAATGGTAAAACAAAGTGCATTTTATTTTTGTGGAGAATATTCTGGAATCGATTTATCGTACGATACAATTGTAATAACATTTTAAATTGAAATGTAAAATTAAACGGTATAGACTAACAAAATTTCAAAAAGTATCTTAAAATGAGAACAAAAAAACACCTGTCGAAAAAGGAGGTTATGTGAATATTTAAACAGAATAGCACGCTTTTAATTCCCATTATAATTTACTTGTATAATAAAAAGGTTACATAGCATAATTGCTGGTCTTTTAAAAGTTAAAAAAATGTATAAAATGTAGAGTGCTTAGGAAATGTACCAATGAAACATTATCATAATGAAATGTATTTCCATTTTAGAACACGAAAAATTATTATTCAAGGCATTTGAAAATATTTCTTCATAGAGATTGTAAAATATTTCCAAGGATAACTCTATTCAATAATTTTTTTTATTCACTGGCTTTTTACATAAGATTTGTTGTTTGAAATAGCAATTGCTTTTATAAATGATAAAATGTACGAGGTCAATTTGAAAACTTTCGGATATAGTCCAATTGCGAAGTTCTATTGCTTATCTCACTATGAAGTTAAATTCATTAGATATGAATAAGACTCAAGTAAACCGGAAAAATTGCAATTCACGAAAATAATAGTTAAGATTTTCTGGAATATCTCAAATCGGAAAATATAAGTAAAAAATATTTAATACCAAGTAGAACTCTCAAAATATTTGTTTCGTTTTTAATTAAATTTAAATCTGACAACTTTCAGTTGGGTAGTTATTTAACTTCGACTCTCTGGTGAAAAATCACCGAAAATTACGAACCGTCGCCAACTACAAGATCTGGAGGAGACTCAGAAAGAAATGTCAATTTAATGAATACTTTCGAATTTAATGAAGCGCTTATGTCATTGTTCCTTAGATGTTAATATTTTATTTCGTACGCTCTAATTAAGCCAAGTGTAATATTATGACACCACAAGACACCGACAACATTAGCATAGCAAAAACTGTAAAAGTTTAAGTGAACGCAACGATGATCTTATAATAGGTGATGATCTTCCGTCCACTTATGCGGAACAAGTGCACATCAATTACTGATATTTCATAACTAGAAACTTGAAATTAAAAATGGTCACCGAGTGAAGCATATTATTAAGATATGAATGTTTGGCGTAACTTCTTGAAAAGTGTTTAACAATTACAAGTTTTAAGCTTATCTATGCAATACCATTGCTGTTAGACCGAAATACGATTTTGTTTTAGATTTTATGTACAAAAAATATATTGATTCAATGTGTTTCGAAAAGAACTCTAAGGTTTTCGATATAAAAAAATTAATGGTCACAAGCTGTTTTTCAGTTCTATTACAAATTGTCGTTTCTATAATTTCAAAAGACAGGGAGATAAAATATGTCAGAGACAAAACTCATCATTTACAAGTTCCATTTGCGACGGATTTTCGACTTTGGAACAATGGCTCTCTCGCTAACAGATGCTTTTAGGAGAAGAGCCTTGCTCCTAGTCAAAAAACCCGTCTCAAATGGAGCTTCAAATGACGGTTTTGAATCTGATTCACTGAACGATGTCTCCCAGTCCATGGGTTCCTCCTCATCAAGGGGGACGGAACCCATAGGCAAAAAGACATTCACTTCAGTGAATATATCAGGACATGGCTCCCAGTCCATCGGCTCAATGGCGTCAAGATTGGGAACATGTACTGACATCGCGAACATTAGGCTTAGCGAAGGTACAACATATTAAACAAATAAATCCCAAAACTTATAAAAATATGTTTAATTCAATTTAATTTCTGGAGATATAAATACAATTTTCAAATTAATATAAAAATATACAGACTTATTCGCTTTATTCACTAAAAATCAAATCAGTGTTTTCAATGGTACAAACACAGAATTTAACTCAAAGCTTTTAAATGGCGTCTGAGTTAACTCTCACAAATTGCAAGTCAGGCAGAAAGAAGTGGTCAATTGAATTAGCACTCCACGCTCAGTTTCACTGTATGAAAGAGTATGGTTGTAAAGAAACATAGATTTATATGAGAACATAGATTATTAATAACAGAGATTTATATGAGAATAAATGCTAAATAATAATTAAAAATTTACGGATATATTCAGTTGTTTTTACCTTTTTTTTTACATTTAAAAATTTAAATTGCCCATTATTAAACGTTTTTGCTCAAATAAACATGTTATTTATTTAAACCCGTTCAATATAAATGATTTCCATTTTAAACTGGTTTTAATCATGATTTACTTAGCAAGTATGGTTTAAAATTTTTATAACTGTTTTAAATGAGAACTAACATATTCACAAAATAAAAAAGGGAAATGCAGTAAATTAGTTAATATAATTTTATTAATGGAACAACAAAATGAGGCTGTTGTCCGAGCTAGAACGACTAATTGCTGTCAAACTGCAGTCAGTTAAAGGCATCGTAGACAACATAACAGAGTAGAATTATTTTAGATTAGAACAATTTCTTGGAAAAACTTTTCATAGACATTTAAAAACTTCTTTGACTTCTTAAAGAGAATTTGTAATTTCTGTTAGTCGCAGAAGATCTTTTTTTTCAAATGACAGCTTTAAATAATTTTCAACTAATCAAGAAAAATGACACTATGAAACAGTTATGTTTTCCACTCGTGACTTATTATCTTCTAAGTATAGTAAGTCATAAAAACCCAAAAAGAATATCCTGATTTGAAATACATCAAATTTGTTTCTTGTCAATATTGAGTCGAAAGTTATTGAATTATAATTTCAATATTAAAATAAATTTCCCAATATGTATCAAATATCTTAAAAATTAAATTCTTACAATTCATACAATTATTTGGAATTACAAAATAATAATTAGTTCAGTAAAGATAAAATTATAGCCTAAAAAATGTAATTTCATAGATTAAAATTGTGGCCTTTACTAGAATTGTCAATTATACAATGTCAAGCATTTCTGGACCCTTCTTCTTAATCAATCTCTCTTCATAAGGGATAGCAATTATTGTGTTATAAATATCTAGAAAAAGAAATCATTATAAATCAACATAGCGGTTTATAGACAGAATAATTTTAGACACAAATCATCAGCTGGTTACGTAGCAAAAAATTAAATTAATTTCAAAATTATTTATGTCTTTGTTTCATAAAATTCATACGCAAAGGAATAATCAATTTCCTGCTTTTTAACTGCTGTCACTATCGAACTAGGGAAAATAATTTCACCTTACCAAATTGATCATAGATTCAGAAAACCAAAAATTATTATGGATTGAAGGAAAAGCAGATATTTTCTATAGACTTAAAACAAATTTCCATTAAGGTTGTATATCATTTAGTAAAATATCATAAGGTTTCATTTAAGTTTTTGGAAATGGAGAGAACATGAAAACTGAATAAAAATATTTACAAATTTTTTCTAATATTTTAATAATTTCTAAATATTTTTCACAGCAGCGAGTCGACACTCTTCTCTAAAATCTACTAGCAAAGAACTCATAAAATCAATTGAAGATTTCATCAACCATCATTTTTCTAAGAAATAGTTGCCAGTTTTTATGAGTTTATTTCGAAATAAAAACTTGATTTGAGAAAGAATGTTACATTCAAAATCAACGTATGTAATAGACAGGTATAATATTAAATATTTCAGCGTGTTCAGTTTTTTGATGTCATCTTGCATGAATGTTTTCCTAGTACATATATACGATTTGATTTTGACATATTTACGTGTCACTAGAAAGACAATTTTCAAGCACGCATCTGGTTGGTGCATGTGCATGCGGAAAGTAAAAACGCAACATTGATCTCCTATTTCAGTTATTGTCCTGGCATCAAAATTCATTCAGCAGGATTGAATCAAGTTACATTGAGCTAGTTACAGTTCGAACATGAGAGTACCGTGGATTGTATGATTGTATCATCTCTCTGCTCAATTTTAATCATTTTTCTCTCTTTTCCAATTCTAATGAATCAGTTATTATATATATATTTTTGAAGCTGTCAAATATAAATCAAATTTTTACCATTTTTTTTGCTGTAATAATTGAATTAATTCTTTCCTTTAAAGCCTGAGTCGAAATGGCAGTTTTGAATAGTAATGAATATTTCAGTTCATTGAATGTTGGGAGAAAAACATAGTTCTAAAAGCGGGTAGAATTTTCACAGATGATGACCCATACTGACGTGCTCAAGGGACATTTTCTTACATGTGACTAACGATTTTATTTTAAACTAGCTGTATCCGCCGGCGTTGCCCGTGAATAGCGCAGGAATAGTAGTGTAGGACACGTAGACTGTCTCTCTCTCCCCCCCCCCACACACAACATTCCCCGTCGATAAAAAGGAACAATATATCCTAAATATTTTAAACGGAAAATTTTCCAAAAGATGTCGCCAGAATTGTTTCTCAAAAGGAGCTGGTACAACCCAGGAATCAGCTATCGGCGAGCAGCGATCTCGAGAAGAAGTTTTATAAATAATTTTTTTAAAATTTTTCTAATTCAAAAATCGAAAATCGGGCTTCGAGGTCTGGTGGCCAGCCCCTTTGTGCTTCCGTGTAAAAAATTCCAGGTCCCTGCGTGCGATAGATTTGGCTGGAGAGCTCGGTCAGACAAATGGACAGACGGGCAGACAGACAGACAGACACATTACACTTACTTTTATTATTATAGATCTATAACTATAATAATCCAGACACATTACACTTGCACATTACACAGACACATTACACTTGCTTTTATTATCTATCTATAACCCCGGAATCAGCTATCGGCGAGCAGCGATCTCGAGAAGAAGTTTTATAAATAATTTTTTAAAAATTTTTCTAATTCAAAAATCGAAAATCGGGCTTCGAAGTCTGGTGGCCAGCCCCTTAGTGCTTCCGTGTAAAAAATTCCAGGTCCCTGCGTGCGATAGATTTGGCTGGAGAGCTCGGTCAGACAAATGGACAGACAGACACATTACACTTGCTTTTATTATTATAGATTACCGTTGTATATATGCGTACCGTATAAGGAGCGTACCGTTCACTGGGAATTAACAGAAATTATTAAAGGCGGAAAAAATTATAAGGGTAAGTAAAGTCCAAATTTTAAAATGCAAAATTAAGATTTCATCTTGATTATTATAAGTTATTCTCTAAAACATAAATAATAACATTTTATCACTCCCTCATAATTTTGGCTTCATTTTTTTATTTTTTATTCTTCCATAAAAGCTGATCCTCTACTTTGTAGGTGGAGTTTTTTCTTCCCCAGGTTTCTTTTCTCCTGGTTTTCCTCCTTTATCATCAGGCTGTCCGGGTTTTTTCTCACCAGGTTTTTCTTCAGGCTTTTTAGGATCCATTTCTTCTCCCACGGGAATTAAATACTCAAATGAAAATATGTGATGAATTTTTTGCTTTAAGTAAACTATGCAGTAACGCAACTTATCAAATCAAAATTAGAATGTGAAATTCTGCAAATTGTCCCACTTCACTCGCGTATCATATCCACGTAGCACCTTCTCACGTGGATGTTCAAACCAGCCTTTACAGTTTTAAATAACTGTAACAATTTTTACTTCTGGAAACGTCTAGAAATTTCTGTAAAGTTTGGAATAGAGGGCGCTAGTTTCTCAGTTAATAGGAAAATGGTTCCTATCATAACTTACCGCTGTTGTACTTCTTACATGTTTATATTATTGCAGACTAATACAATAATATTCCATGTTTCAAAATTGATGTTGGATTTAATATTGATAGCAATCAAAACATTAATTTATATTCAATGAAACTTACTACGTTATAGATCAACTTCGATTCAAATTAAAGTTATTTCATATTGTAAGTGCGAATGATGAAAACTTTCCGAATTTCAGTAAAAGAAATCATTATAATCATAGAGGTTGCCTTTGACTAAATTTTTAGTCAAAAAGGGAATAGTTATCCGAATTCAGCGACATTAAATGAATGAAACTTTTATTTCTTTTTTTCCAGTTAATAACAATCATGTAAAAATAGGGGAAATGGCGGCATTTTTAAACAACCAAGCTAACAACATTCAAATTAGGAATATACTTTATGGTGCCTCTTTGATTCTCGCAAAGTTGTAATCGCGATTGATCGCCAAGCCGGGCAAACCCCAATCATATTCCGATAGCAACAGGGGAATTCATTGTCTGTGCCAACAAAAATCGCCAATAAAAACGATAGCCAAACAAAAATCGCCATGTTTGCCAAGGGGCCACCTTAAAGTATAGTTTTACCATAATTTGACATTGGTAACGAACAAATTTCAAATGGACAGACAGACAGACACATTACACTTGCTTTTATTATCTATCCATAACCCCGGAATCAGCTATCGGCGAGCAGCGATCTCGAGAAGAAGTTTTATAAATAATTTTTTTAAAATTTTTCTAATTCAAAAATCGAAAATCGGGCTTCGAGGTCTGGTGGCCAGCCCCCTTGTGCTTCCGTGTAAAAAATTCCAGGTCCC
Source organism: Latrodectus geometricus (assembly GCA_026290005.1). NCBI lineage: Eukaryota > Metazoa > Arthropoda > Arachnida > Araneae > Theridiidae > Latrodectus > Latrodectus geometricus. Next base: position 1,499 of record JAPDSC010089927.1, on the reverse strand, counting down.
TGCGTGCGATAGATTTGGCTGGAGAGCTCGGTCAGACAAACGGACAGACACATTACACTTGCTTTTATTATTATAGAAGAATATTTGATATATTATTTAAACTAGTAGTCTTTTTAAGAACATTTGCTAGTAAACAGCCATGGTGTAAAAAGGGTTAATTTCAAACAAAAAATATTTCTAATGTGGTTATCTAGTTTTTGACAAAGGTTTGGTGTCGCCCTCTACTGACAGAATTTAAAAACATTTGCAATTGTTAGAAATATAACATTCATTTAAATTATTAAGGAAACTACTTTTATTAAAACATTAGAATTATGAATATCGAAATTATGTAGCATCGGAATATTTCAACAGCGCATTGGAAATCAAGGATTTATGTTTTTAACATATCAAAAAGAGAAAATTGTGCGATTAAAATATATTATATAATCATGACAATACTTTAATTTTATTCATTTTGATATAGAGACGAATATGAAAAATTATTTAATTATATATTAAATCTATTGATTTATTTTCTTAGACCATAGCAATTTCTTTCTTCTTTTCCAAAAATTTCAAAAACTCTGAAATAAAGAGTGAGAAACTAAAAGTGTTAATCTTATTAAACTTAATTATTTTTAGAGGTCATAAATTAAGGAAAAAATGAAAATTTCTTTTTTAATTTAATGATTATTGAATATAGATTTTTAAAAATTTTAGTATCATATATAATAAACTTTATTTCCTTATTTCCCGTAATATAGCCTTTTAAATATTCATGATTCACAGAATACTATAGAATTATTAACGTGATGCAATTTTAATAATGTTTGCATGTATCATAAGTTAAATAATTTCACTTCATTAATTTTATGTCCTTATATTTACTTCTACAGGTATGATTAATTATGCAAAAAAGTTATGCAATACGTATCTCTCAAATAATTAGTCTCATAAAACAAATTTTAGATTTTATATGATTTAGGGAAATGTAAATAATAAGAGCTGAAAAATATTAATTATTTTTAAACGTTAAGAACAGTAAATCTATTGAATGCTTTATCACTATGAGTTAACTTACGAATATAAATTTATATTCAAGTTTGAGTTAAACAAGCTAAAAAAAGTGATTCCTTTTCCACATCACCCAAGAGGTAGGAATCCAGATGCGTTTTTTTATAGTGGTTTTGCCAATGAGCCCTAAGTTCACTTTTACACACAAAAACAGTATTTTTTTCCCCATTATATTTAAAGATGATTAGAAGTATTGACATCTGCTTGTCGTTTTCCAATGGCACTATATATGTTATTTATTCTGTCTCATAATTGAATCCATGGTTATATTCATACATTTGAGCATCCTTTGACTGATATATGTATATTAATTTTTACGAGATAACTAATTGATGATATTAGTTTTACAGAACAAATGCTTCAGATCTTTTTTATGTGGAAGGGTCCATTTCCATCATATACCATAAATATATTTTTTGTCCCCTACGAGGAAATGTTACCAT
>JAPDSC010089923.1:2586-22249 GCA_026290005.1 Latrodectus geometricus | reverse complement strand
ATAGTTAAATCTGGAGATTGGTGAATATTGTGATGATTTTATCAGTCTAATGCACTATCAATTCTTATTCATGTGTAACACATTTGAATGGTTAATAGAATATTTTATTTTTTGCTATTTACTAGCCATAAAATATAAAATCACCATGTTGTCTTAAAGAGATCCATGTGGTGCTGAACAAAAATAATGGCATGAATATTAACTGATAAAGTTTCTTTGAGACCACAGTGGGAGTGGTTGGTTAGGGTTTTAATCTCATTAGAAGGTTAAGTTTGAATTCTAACTTAACTAAAGACTTGTCGTGTTCACAATTAAATAGGTCATGGTCACATTGTCTTTCCAGTGTAATAATACCTCTGGGAGAGAGATCCAAAGTACTGTGAGGTATTCTGCTTGATCTCAGTTTCTAACATAATGTAGATTCTCACTGAGCAGCTTCCTTCTGACTGGCAGAATCATACTCTGGGCAAGGTGCAGGGAAATTTGCTTATGTAGACAAGTTTTTTTTCATAGGTTATTTTTCAAAAGCTATTAAAAAGAATTTTTTTTTTACCTAAAACATTTCTTAGATTATTTTCAGATTTTCTTAGTTGACTTTTAATTAACTATATGTAAAATTATATGCCTTACTTTTCCATATGAAGATTCAATTCTGCCATTTTACTTAAAATATTACCTTAAAATTTTATAATTATTTGAAGGAAATACTTTGTAGTAATAAGTATAGATATACACAGCACACAAAAATGATATTTTTAGGAAAATTTTAGAAATCAAGCAACTTAAATGTTTGAATTTAAAAGCAATTATTTGTATTAAAATATTCTTGAAACATTTACATTATTTCCAAGCAAGAAAATAATTTAAATGAAATAAAAGACTGAATTAAACAAATCTCTGATTCCTGAAACGTTTGCTTACTTCATTCACTATTATAAAATACAAAATCCAATTGATTGAAAAATTACATAAGCAATTAAAGAAATAAGCAGCACAAAGTTTGCCAAGGAAAATTATTTTTTTTTTTTGTTTCTTGAAATGGTATATTTTACTCTTATAAAAATCAAATGACAGGATTATGTATTTATAACTCAATTAACATAATAATTTCTAATGAATATTATTATAATTTTATACAGTTTTCATAATATATATTGCTTTTATTTGCCAAATGATAATTCTAATTTATTATTGTCCAACTGTTGTAAAATTTTATTTTTCCAGCATTAGTATGCAAATTTCACTTTAAAATGAAATTTACAAATTAGCCAAGCATTAATTCTAATTTATATTATGAATATTCAATTCTATAAATAAAGTTTAACTTCTATTTAAAATTTTCCACCCAGCAATACATCCAGTAAAACGAAACTTTGGGAACTGAAACAGCATGAATGCAGGCAGATGCAAGAGTATTTCCATGAATTTATTTAAGATTAAAATATAGAACAAAAATAATAAAATAATCTTCCCTTAATCTTTATGAAATCAAACTGGTAGCTCAATAATCATTACACAGAATTAAACTAAATTAAAAGCAACAGGAAATAATTTGAAAAATCAAAGAAAAAGAAAGCTGTTACATTTGGGACTATATCACAAGCTTTTTATGAAAAAGAAATGCATTATATGTGTGTGTGTGTGTGTGAGTTATAAGGAAGAGAAGAATATTTCTCTTCCTTATAATTTTGTGCAGCAAAACTATACTATCTGGCACTTATAAAAGCCTGAATAGGTGGAATTTTAAGGTCTTGTCATAAATTATGGGAGCATTCCAGTAAACAACACTCATAATTAATATTGTACCCTTTATTAGGGATTACATTGACGTTGAATAAAAAATAGAAATGATGGCTGGGAAAAAGCAATAGAAACAATATTTAACTTTAAAAAAAAATTATTACCATTTGACAACTTTATTTGTAAAGAAAATATTTAGTTTTAGAAGAATATAAAAAAAAAAGTGAAAAAATAAAGAATTTAAGAAAATTTAGGAAGTTTGTACTTCCTGAATATGTAATAAATTCTTATCAGTGGACCAGGTGGTCTAAAAGAAACTTACCCTAAGGCTGAACTGTTCAAACAATCAAAATGAAAACTTAAATACAGTTATCTGAATGTATGAGGTTCAGATTGTGATAATTTAAAACAATAAGCCTCTCACAGTTACGGTTACAAAATTTCGAAAATTTCAAATGGCGTGACCCACTTTTATTCGTGCACAAATTGATCAAAGCATGGAAAAAACTTAAATGGCATTGAAACAAGACTTGTATGATGTAAATTGGCGGCGTAAAACATTTGCAAAGAAGAGCATCATAAAGAAACAATGATAACAAAAGAGAGGAGATGAAAGACTTTTATTCAAATTACAAGCTCTCAATGTGGTGACCTTTTCAGAGGATAACACATTGCATGGAGGAGATTGTCGATAACAATGACAAACGTATCATGGTAAGAGGAATTTGCAGAATTTCCCGTTTTATGCCATCTTTCAAGCCTGACAAATCAGCAGAACCAGAAATCCATCAGAGAGAGGTTGGAGGAACAAGGTGACCTTGAAACTGCAAAGGTATGTGCGATGACTATCACCATAGTGCTGTTGCAGCACTTGTCAACACACTTCTGCTAATGTATGAAGGAGCACCATACAATGCCATTAATGACATTTCACTGTTGCAATTCTGAAATTATGTAATTCTCCACAGTATTGCTTTATACTGAGCACCTGTAATGGATTATGTTTGCATGCCAATGGATGTAACTTCTTCAAAAAAGTAAGGATCCAGAATAAATACGATGCTACAGCACACAGTCATACATCTATCATATAAAGGCATTGGTGCCACACCCTTAAAATTTTCTTCTTCTCAATGAATACAGTTCTTGGAATTTCTTTTCCCAGTTAGGGTGAAATGTGTCTCATCTGTACATAATATTTCCAGTGGCCACTTCATCATATATGGTGAGGAAAAAATTCGAAAATTTGACATGCTGTTTGTATTTAAATTTAGTTTGTACTGGGGTAACAATTACATACACTTTTTACAGTACATGGGCTTTGTTTCAGCTTATTTTGATAATAAAGTTGCACTACTTTGGAAGAATTTTCTCCTTTGAAATAAAACAGCATTATCAATTCACTTCATTGTTTTTCTTAAAATGTCATCTTCACATGAAATGAGATAATTAGCACGGATATGAAGAAATAACCTCCCGACATTGCTTATATCACAAGCAGCGCTCTGCAAGATTATCCTGTGATTGGTGCTTCTATCTATATCAATGAATTATGTAAAGTGCATCAATACACATTCCCTTTTATTGTGATTGGTTCTTTACAATGTTCTTCACTGCAAATGTTTTACATCACCAATTTACATGATGCATGTCTCATTTCAATGCCATTTCAGGTTTTTCCATACCCTGATCAATTTGCATATGGAAAAAGTGGGTGTTGCCATTCAAAAAATTTCGAAATTTTGTTACTGTAACAAATAATAGAGAGGTTTATTGTTTTAAATCATCACAATTGGGACCCCATACACTCAAATAATTATATCTAAACTTTCTTTTTAATTGTTTCTTTTAGATTAACAGATATATGGTTTACAAACTAAAATAAAATTGTAGGACTGGAGATTCAAAAGTATACAGCAAGGCTGAGCTATACAGTTTGTTTAAAATTTGGCAACATTTTTGTACATGTAGAAAGAAAATAATAAATGAATCAGCAATTATTTTTTTTGTCTGAACATGAAATGAGCTGAATACATTATATACTAATTTGTTGTTTAACTGTTGCAATTTTATACACAAGAGCCAATTTGGCCCAGACCTATTACCAAGAATAGATATATAATTTGGATCTACTTCAAATGTATATACATAAGGCAGAAATTGAATGTATGAATTTAATTAAAGAGAATTTACTGAGAATATAAGAGAGTAACATAGCTTATAATACTAACATTATAATTATTTTTCAAATGACATTTTGGCTTAGTATAATTATTTTAGAAATTTTAAACAAAAAGTAGTTAAGTAGAAATAATGTTTTGTTGTTGGTATTCCGATTTATGTAGTAAATATTCTACAAAAAATTTACAAATGTATTATAGAAATTGGTGATATTTTTATAAGTTATTCGGGTGCAATGTCTTAGTTTTATTGTGAAAATATATTTTGTATCAGCAAATTTAGATGAATGAAAAAATTTGTAACTGAAATTATTGCAGGAAAATAGTCAATCTGAATCATGGAGTAAGAGACAGATTTTGGGAAAAAAGTTAAAAAATTTATTTTAAAACAGTCAATGAAAGAGGTGAAGTATATGATGAATAAATAACTAAAAACCAATATTAAAGTATCAAATTAACAGGCAAATTGTTTTGAATGGTATCACAAGTATACAATTTTGTTTGAGAGGAAAAATACAAAAGAATCACTTGAGTTGAAATTAATGTGAGAAATTTATGTAGAATTTCTGTTGTGTTAACATAGGTAAAATTTGCAGACACTATTATATAATTTATAAAAATTTTAAGTTTAATAAAGGTCATTCTCAATGTTTTCAGTTTGGCAAATAATGGAAATATATTCCTCATATTTGTATATTACTTAACAAATGTAGAGTTTACTGTTATACACAGTGTACTGATTCCTAGTAACTCAATAACTTCAAGCCTCTTCTTGTAAGATCCACAAAGTAAAGTACTACTTGCCTCAGACAGCAATTAGGAGTCTCCCATACTGAGTTGTTGGAACTCCCCGTGTTGGAGGAGATATATTCATGTAAATCTGTGATGTTCAAAATCCTTCTGAGGATGTGGAATGGATGTAGAAAGGAGGGAGCCAGTTTAGTAGTGACCTTGTCACCTGACTATGGTTCAAAATTATAAGACACACTGTGATAGACAAGTATTCTAAGCCCATCAATTTTAAGGTACAGCCCAGGGCTCATACCATTATATATTATATGCACAATATCACAAAGATTATTCTAGCACTTTCAAGGGGAAGTCAGAATAATTAAGGAAATTATGATAACCTTAATAACAAATTTTATGCATCATTAAAAATAGCAAATTCAAAAAAATTTTTTTTTAGAATTTTTATTTTACTTTATTGAAAACGTATAATGTTGAAAATTATATTTTTAAGAAAATATTTATTATAAAGTTTCATAAGCTACATGATTATCGAATTGATCACTCTAAATTCATATACGACCATATTACACTTATTATAAGTATATTTTGATTTTCTTGGAAGAGCCATTCTTTTTAAATTGTCTTTACATTTTTTTTTATAATATACCTCACTCATGAAAAAAAATTGAAAGCTTTAATGGGAATTAATATTCTTTCTTCTCAAAAGGAGACCTTTCTTTATATATATATATCAACTTGTCAGAAAAACTAGCTGTTTAAAATTTGAGATTAAATCAAATCTATGGGAGGGAGAAAAATTTATTTTCAAACATCCTGATGGTCATTTCAAGAAATCTTATTCTTGTGATGAATTCTTAATATTGCGATAAATGAAAACGAATTTAAACAACTCTTATTTTGTTAAATATCATTTTGAAATATGAAGACGTTACCCTCTAAAATTGCCTTTACTATTGCTAATTTTAAAGTTAGTAATTTCAAAGGAAAAGTTAAAATAGTGCCATTTATAGTAGTAGAAAATACAGTGAAAAATCAAATTTTCACAGTTTCTTAGATATCAACTTACCCATTCAAAAACATGCAAAGCATTAAAAGTAAAAAATTATTCACACAATAATTCATTCCTTAAAGGGAATTACTATGATTTTTTTAAAATTCAATTTGGTATTGTGATAAATTAATTTTTAGATAACAAGTATCTGGGATTTTACAATTCATTTCTTGAACATGCATTAATATTTTAAATTTTATAGTCAAAACCTAGAAGAGTTAAGAAATTATACATGTATATTTATTATTTTAATTTTCTATACTTCTTTAAGATGTGTTATTTTATAGATACAATATAGATTTCCAACAATTGATGTGTGTGTCACCAATTATTTCATTGTATGAATGTGAAATATTTCAGAAATTATAATAATTCACTAATTTTAAAGGTGAAACCTTCCAATAAATTTATGATTTTTTTTTTTTTTTTTTTTTTATACTTTTGCAGATGCTCAAAACAAAATTTATTTTATATCAGAAAGTTTCCCAATTTAAAAATCTATTTTTAAAATGTTTACATTTCAGAAGGTTTTTATAGAAAACAAATGGAAATTAAATTGAGAAGTTTTGATTAAAAATAGCATCAAGTAACTTATTGTTTAAACAGCAATAAAAAGATTCTTTTGACTCCAGGTATTTGATAAAAATGCTATTTAATGTAATATAATTGAGTTATTCACACTAACCACTTCTTACACTTTTTATTTTTTGAAAAAAATTGCAAAAAACCATCACGTTTTTTTTTAAATTTTATTATTAAATACAAGGAAACGAAAGAAAACAAAATATGTAGATTTTAAGTCAAACTTTTAATATTTTACAGGTGTAAAATCATTTAGTTTTAATATTAGTTTACTATCCCGAGTTATCTGGGGCAAATGGACAAAAGTTAAATATTAGTCTTTGAATGATAGTTTTTGAAACATCTGGTCTCTTTTCTTACTGACTTACACCTTTGGAATCTCTTTTACAAAAGCACAGAATACACTGTCTTGTCTTTTTTTTATATTATTTTTCATTTTATTTATTTATTTATTTATTTTGGTAGCAAGAATAACATCTGGAAAATGGCATGAAGTTAACCAGAGTGGTGAAGGACTTAGGTTGGGTCTTCTTGATGTGACAGAAAACTTGTCATGATGATTTTCTGAAATTAGTTATTCAATCAGTTCCATTCTAAATTGTTTAGGAGATAGTGAACCTCCTGCTTTACAGTACAAGATATAGGAATTCCACAATGCCAAATCCAATAAATGGAAGAAAATCTTCTTATAATACTTTTTCCTTCTTTTACTGTATGTAGAATAAGAAGCTAAATGCTGATCGTCTTTATTTGCAGCCCCCCCCCATTTCATCATAGTAGTTAACTGCACATTTAGGCTTGGACTTTGTCACTCCCTGCATTTCGATTGTATGTATTGTGGAAATTAGACTAACATCTTTCTTATCTTTCCATTTCATTACAGTTACTTTCTCTCTTTGATACCCAATAATTTCTCCTTCATTCAATTTTTTTGTCTTTAGATCTTGAGGTAATCTTTTCTATTCAATCGGTGTGTTACACACACATCAATCTTCCTTTTGACTAATGTATCAGCCAAACCTGATGAGTCACAAAAATTGTCCATGGTAAGGCAATATCCTTTGTCCAGCAGGGGTTTTGTAAGAGTCATCATAACTTCATCATCATGTTATATCTCGTTCAGGTATGTTAGCCTTAACATAGAAAGATCATAGAATAAATTATCAAAATTAGTTCCCATCCCACTGTATATCATGGAATTCCACATGCACCCACTCTATTCTAGTTAATGTGTAGCTTCTAAATACAATACTTATTTAGTACAATAAAAAATATACTATGTATGTTAAAAACTTTAATTATAAAGATTTCCTAAATTTAAAAAGTAAAGTGAAAATTTTAGTATTTAAAAAATTGTATTTACCCATCATTAAAACTTATCAAATAATTGTTTTAATTCTATTAATTTTAATGAACATGTAAAAATGGTGATACAATTTTATAAGCATAATTTTACACCAAATTATCTGATATTGTACCATAAGACACATATATATTAATAATAAATAACAATAAATAAAAAGTATGAATTTAAATAGGAAATTATTAAAAATATATATACAAAACATTGTCATAAAAAAATTTTATAATTTTCAAGATTATTCATATTGTGAAAATTTAACTTTCATATCTGCATCATACAATGACATAAGATAATAGAAGTAAGTGGAAAACTCAAAGTCAACGAGAAATATTTTTAGGAATTTATAACATAAAAACGTGTGTACTTCTGAAAAGGATTTAAAAATATGCTTTTACTCAAGCTTCAAAATGTTTTTTAGTAGACTGATACAAATCTTTTAGTACAATATAAGAAAATTATTGGGAAAACTGAAATGAGTGCCTTATATATATATGCATGTATGTATGTATATGTATGTATGAATGTGCATGTGAATCAGCTTGGTAAATAAGATAAGCCCAACAACAAAATAACTAATAATTTATAAATCATGGTTTTATGGTAGAGATTTATTTAGAGCATTAGAAATCATTGGCTTCAATGTTTCATTTTCTGTGATATTAATATTTTACAGTTAGTTGTTTAACTAAAATAAGTGCTGATAGCTAAAAGACAATTCAGTATACCCATGAATTGTAAAAGAATATGAACTACTGAAAAAAAAATAAATAAAATATTTTCAAATTCCAGCACATAAAATTTTTAGAAAGTGAATTAGAACTCTTATTTAAAAGCATAGAACTGTTTAAAGTTCCAAATTGTAATATATTTTTACCTATTTGGGAAACAGAAATACAATATTTTTTAACAATATATGCTAACAAATTAAGAATATTGTGTCAATATCATTACAGATAAAACTAGGAATTACAAAAAGTTAAAAATTCCTCACTAAAAATTCCAAAATGTTAACTAAGCACATTTTCATATGAATTTTGTTGAAATGAATTTCATATGAAAATATAATAAGTTAACAATTTGAAATATATATTCATAACAAACATTTACTAAGATGAAACATCTCTCTTCTGAAAATCTAGTACATAATGCAACTATTCCTATAAACAAAAGGAATGCCAGTAAAAGCCTGAAACAATCCTGACTCTTGATAACTTTTTTTATTGTTAGAACCAAGCATCTGACTACTAATACAGAACCAAAATATTCTGAATCCAGTATTTACCGATTGAGTAAGTTTATTTTCTAATTAAATTATTTATAAGGACAAATGAAAGAATTCAATTTGTAATTTGCTTTTAGTAAAATATAATCTTGTCATTTAATTTCATAATAGAATCTGCAACATGAACACAATTGAGCATTTCATAATTTTCTAGTAAAAAATAAAATGTTTTTCAATCTATTTTAAAATCATTCAATATTTAAGCACAATTTAAATGTTTATTTAATTAAAATGTGCTGGACAACAAAAAAATAATTTATATTATTTAAAATTTATTTAAAAGTAAAAAAATTGTGATCATTTAAACTAATTAATTTTAATACACTTTTTAAAATACATAGTCATTAATGATTCTCTTATAAATATAAATGCATAAATAACACAATTGCACATGTAACAAAAAACTTATTTACCTTTTAAATCAGAAGGTTCGAAAGATGGAAAAGGTCTAGGCTTTTTATGTGCCAAATAACCTGTGTGTTCATAAATAAAAAATGCATATAAATATTAGTAAAACATATATTTAAATGTAATAAAAAAATAAAAATAAAACGTTTAAAATATATACAAATTTGAGAAATAAGATTTTAATAGAAGTGAAAATATGCCATTACAAAATTGTATACCCACAATAGTTTGAACTGTATTACAAAATTTAAGGTATTAAAAGCAAATTTTATAAATAAGTTTGAGATAAAATATATTGGTACAGCCAAAAATTATATCAATGAAATAAGTCATCTTTAAAATTTAAAAATAATGGAAACACGGTATTTAGCAATATATGTATTAAAATGTGGCATAATTAAACTTCTTTTACTAAAATTTTACACTTAGAAGACTTTTGGTTTCAAATGGCAAACAGCACAATACATGTACAAATTTCCTTGCTTGAGCGTACAACTGTTCAGATAGAAAATTTTTTTTTTTTTTTTGGATTCTGAATTGCAGTTTTTATTTTCATCTTTTTTGTAAATATTTATAGGATTTATCAATTTCTGGACAGTAATCCATATTTTTGTATTACCTGGTCAACATAAATTATTGTGCAAAATAGAAATTATGGCGAGTTTTACCAGATTATCTATGGCGGCATATAATACACTCAACAAAATTTGAAGATTTTAGCATATAATCTGAGGATTATACTCTGTATTATATACAGGAAAATACCCTGTATTAAATTTGTTACAATTGTAGTAGTTTAAAATATCAATTAATTTGCTGAAACTGCAAAAACTTTCCTACTAGAATTTATGTAATGAATTAGTATTCTTCATAGCATTGATGTGGTCATTTATGATGTCTGTTCCTTTTCTTTGGCATAATAAACTCTGAACTTTCTTCATTTGACAACTAGCACTGTAATTGATGACTTTTACTTCTGACAATTTTACCAAGGTTAAATTTTACTTAGCTGCCATAAGATTTATGACAGATATCACAATATATACTGACTTTGGAAAAAAAAAATATTTTATATAACATTAAAATTGAACATGATCAAGCAATTTGATATTCTCAGAATTTGAAGGAAGTACAGGATTCTTTTCTCAAGCTGTAAATAGCTATTACGGTTGTGCAAAATTAGACAGTTAACAAAACACAATATGATATTTATGGGTTGTTGTATAAAAATTCTGTTTTGGTTTGTTAGTCAATTATTTTTTGCACACAAGAGCTCATTAGATTGGGCCTACAGTTTAAAGTGGATTCCGAATCATATGCAAAATCCCTTGTACTGGGTGGAATTTGAACCCTCAACTACAGAACAAAAGGCTGAAGTAATAACCATTTGGCTGCGAGTTAGGCTAAGGACATTCAGGAGATTTATATTTGGATATATTTGAATTTTTAAGGCTCATAAAATCCAGTTTGCTCATTAAAATTCATAATTTATTAGAACTCAAGTTTTAACATAAATGATATTTGATATTATTTGACCACAAAATATTAAATAGTCTACCTTTAATTAGATAATCAAGTTGACACTCATAGTTTCCATATTAAGTTTAAAAAAATCCAAACAAGATGCATGAAGTATATTGCATATTAATGAGTTATTGATTGGTGGTGATTCACTGTAATGCTTCCAATTAAACATCTAAATTTTTTAAGTATTGCAAATTACATATTTGTTAAATTTACAAGAATTATTAATTAACACAAATATGAAAAAATTTTCTAACCTTTAAAAAAGTTAAAAACTGTGATTTATAATTGAGCATGATAACACATTCCCAAACTAATGACCTTGAGAATCAAATAAGTTTCCCTTTGTAATATACTTAGTTTAAAAGCTTGTAATACATTTTAAATAAACTGTGGTTTTTATGTCATTGATCCCTGAAAATTTTCAATTCCTTCTTTTATGATAAAATATTATACAATTATAAAATTATTTGACAACAAATTTAAGATGCACACATTGCAATGATGCTATTTACTTAAACATGTAAATAATTGATATTTAAAATTTACACTCTGATATAAATCATAGAAGTAATTTGATTGGAGCCAAAATTGTCTTTAAAGTAACCAAAATTGGAAAACTTTTTCTTTGATTCAATAAATTTTAATATTTTACAAAGGTTCATTCTGTAATAATTACTAAAAAAGCTCACATATAACCTTTAAGTTTTCTCTATCAAGCTTTCATATTCAATTTAAACAATCATGATTAATTTTCTTCACATTAAATGTTGAAGTTAAATTGTAACCATAGCAAAAAAACATACAATAACATTTAATTTTCAAAATATCAATATGAACTATTTAGCTATGCGCTAATTAGAAAACAGTTAAAATTTAACCGCCATAATAAAATAAAAATTTTTATCAAATGGTTTGAAAAAACATCGTTTGGCAATTAAATCATTTTATGATCATCTTTTAATATTTTTGTCACATTACTAAAAGGAAATAATAATTTATTTTTATAATGAACAATTATTAGTATCTTGGAAAATATTTCCACTTTTTTTTAAAGCTTTAAAAATTTCAGAAGATTTTTTAGGAACCTGAAAATTGAAAAAACAGTCTAAAATGCTTAAGTTTTAGGGGGAAAAAAAAAAAAAAAAAAAAAAAAAAAACAAAAAATTTTACATACTTAATTTAGATTAAAAAAAAAAAAACTCTGCTAATAGATAATTAATATTGTTGTGTGATACCAAACTTATTTTACTTTTAATCCATTATGTTAGTTGAACATGCATATTTAATTGTCATCTTATATGTTATGAAAATATTTCATAGATAAATGAGGGACTAGCCGTTCTTTGAACAGCAGCTTTGTGTGCTTGATTCTATATACATAATTTCAGCCTCTTATGCTCTATGACAGACAAATTTACTGATATAAAAAAGGAATTTACCCATATCTAAAAAAATTCATTAATGCATCTTGGTACTAATACTGATTTAACAGATTTATATATTTAGTAGTATAAAACACTTTTATATATTTAACATTGTTTTATGTTAACAATGATGATTAATCAGATTGATTTATTGTGTTTCATTGTCATATATCAGTGACTAGCATTTTTTATTCAATAAGTGATATCAAACATATAGAAAAAGTTTAGAAGCAGTGAAGCAACTTTAGCTATATGTTTGAATAATAATAAAAATTTAAAAAACATTTCTGATAAACAATTTTTGAAATAGACTAGTAATATTGCCCAATGGTAAAATAACTTATCAAAGACAGGTTTAAGCCAAATAATTTATTCCCTAAATATTTTTAATTATTTCATCCATAACTATAAAATACAACTTATTCAAAAATTACACATAATACAGTTATAAGAAATAAATGGATAACAAAATTTGTTAAGAGAAGTATTCTTTCTTTTTGTAAGATTTGTCTTACTTGCTGAAACAAAAGCTTTGTATTAATTACTTAAAGCACAAATAAAATCAAACAGTAACTTATGGCAGTTAAATTAAAAGAATTTACTTTTATAATTTATTCAAACTAATTATAATTTTGGAAGCATTTATTACTTTTCAAGAATCAAATATTTATTATTTTTTCAAATGTTAGTCAAGATTAAAGAAAAATGTTATTTTAACTGAACAGATTCAGCTTTTTAATTAACATCTGTAGTTTCAAGTTCCAATTACAATAAATGAATATAACAATGTAGTAAAAAAATTTAATTAGTTACACCATACAATTAAATAGAAAGTCATGACACTATATCTTAAACACTTCACTAATGTCAAAATTGACAAAATAGCAATTAAATTTCTTTGTTTTACACTGCTAATTTAATTCTTTTAAAAAGTTTTAATGCCATTAAATAAGGGGATCATTTGATTTCATATCTGCACTTCAATAACCAATTGTTTTGTGAACACACTATTTTTTCGCATTTCCACTATTTTAAATAATTCAGTCTTTTGCCACATCAATAATCGATAGTATTTAAATTTTTGGAAATTTTATAGAGTAAGAATTTTTCTGTGTTCTTATACCAGGGGTGGCCAAGACGTTGACCGCGAAGACATTTTAGGTAGTCCACGCGACCATCCCGATAATGACCTCGGATATTAGCAATGTAATTTATGACTTATGGCATAGAATCAATGAATTATTTAAAATAAAAATTTACTACAGTGTACGCTTTAAAACCCAAAACAAACTGTACAAAGATTTACGATTTAAAGATTTATGATTTAAAACCTAAAACGGACATGAGCGCAATTAAAACATTAGAAAAAACTATAGAAAGGTTTTGCATCTCAATTAAGAAAACATGAATTGAGAAACTTCAAAAACATGGCGAAAGAGTGCATCCATAATCCAAACCGAGACTTTGAAGATTTCGATTAATACTTACTTGTTTTGTTTGAAGAATTTGAAAGAAGATTCACTGACTTAATTAGGCTGAAAGAAATACTAATAATAAATGATATTTCCATTTAATAAAAATGTCAACATTGATGGAGTATCTGAAAAAATAGGACATTTAATAGATATCACACCAGTCACGGTCAAGGAAGAAATTATTAAATTAAGATGCGATATATTTTTTAAATCCAGAGCATATTTAGCGATACTGATTTTTGGAAATTAATTTCTGAAGAAACGTTTCCAAATATTTACAAATTGATTTGTATTTGAAATCATACTTTGGATTGAGGTACCTTTGCGAATCTGCTTTTTCTACCATGAACAAAAAACAAAGATTGGTCGCATTTAACAGATGAACATTTAATTTCGTGCTAAACGAAGAGAAAAGGATAGCCAGTTTTAGATATATGAATACTTTGATTATGTTCATAAATTTTTATTTTGTAAATACAAATATTAAAATTTTTTTTAGGAAAATTACATAGTTTACCATTTTTTCTTGTTAAAGAAAATAAATATGTACGTTAATTTAGCTCAGCCATTGGTAGACCGCCTTCAATTTCTTAAATGTGGAGTAGACCCCGGATCCCAAAAGTTTGGCCATCGCTGTCTTATACCAATGCTCAAAAACATACTGAACCACTTAAAAAAATTGCTGAAACTGAAAACTTCTACATAAGATATTTATTGATTGTTTACTGCAATTTTACAATAGAATTAATTTATATTATAAATAAATGTTTTCTTTTAATATTGTCATTTTTCTTGAGAAATATATTTTTCTTTGCATAGCTACATATAGAATTAATATCAGATTCAAAATTTGATTTTTTAATGTTTTTTTATTACAAGGAAAACTAGAAAGTTCTTGCCACTTTAAATGACCCTAAAGAACATGACCTGCAGAAAATGTAGACTATAGTTAGTCCTCAAGTAATCACCATCATCACCCAGCACCTTCTACCAACATGTCTCCAGTTATCAATCCCCAGGAGATAAAACTTGGGGGTTTTGGACATAAAGAAGCCCATGAGTGCTTGTTGCAAGTCTGCTTCATGGGTGAAAAATTGTCAATGAAGATGATTGTCCAAGGAATGGAGAAAATAGTAATCTGATGGTGCAAGGTTAGGTGAACAAGGAGGATGGCACAAAGTCACTTCTTGACCATCCAAGTAACATGGGTCTTTGCGTTATCCACCAAGAACAGTATACACTTGTGATTAACCAATGCTGGTTACATCTGCTGCACATGTTGTAATTGCTGCGAGCACAGATCCACAGTCACTGCTTGACCTGTTGGTTGCAGCTCATAAAAAGCCATTTGACAACTAGTCTGCCCGATAAAAAGCAAAATTTTGTGTGAATACATATATAGTCTTGCACTGTGCGGGACAGTATCCTATGGATCCAATGTTTGAAAAGCTTGAGAATGTCATACAGGACTCACTTTTTGTCACTGGGCAGTACTCCATTGAATATAGATGGCCTTTTTTCTTAAATCTACAGCATTTTATTTCACAAGCAGGCATACCAACAAGTATGAATTTGTTGCGACACTTCTTTACAGGATTTTTAAAAGAGATTCTTTAAATCTAATAAAGTGATAATGGCAAAAATTCAGGAAAAGGAAAGTTTTCACTAGTTTATTAAATTGCACTAAATAACTATGTAAAAAATTTCTTTTCAGGTTGATCAAATAATATTAAAATATTATTCCTAGATTAAAGACTTTTTTTTCTACATACATTGAATTTTCTCATATATACTTAATTATATCTCACTTTAAAATCCTTTTTCATATAATAAAAATAGAATCAATATCATAGAATCAATATCAATATCAAATAGCATAGAATCAATATATCATTCAATTTATGAAATTTTTCACATAAAACATCAGTAAAAATTTTCTTTCAATATGTCTAAATAAAAAAAGTTTGCAAGTGAAAATTTTAAAATTGTTTTAAGTGCAGCTGATAGTTACAATTTACAAATTAATACTTTATTTCAGGAAATTCAATCACAATTCAAATATTTGTCATAAAATTTTCAACTATAACATTAAAACCTAAAATGTAATAGTTTGGGGAAACTATGCAATTAACAAAATTTCTATATATTCAGAATTCCCTCCCCTCCAATATCAAAAGAAACATTTTCTTCATATAAAAAAAATTTATGTACACCACATTCTGATACCCACATGCTTAGATAAATATGAAATAAATAACTTATAAGTATTTGAAGCATTTTTAGAACTTAACAAGAAATTTATTTAATTTGTTCTGCTCATCATAAAACAATATTTTCATTTATAATTTTATATCCATTTTTATCAAAAAATTAATCAATAACAAAAATTTTTTAATTTTCTACTATGGAGTCTTTCATTTTTCAATTACTCTGTAAGTTATTCTATAATTAGCTCAAGTCTCTCTGATATTTAGTCTGGACAAAGGTGATTTATTATTAGCAAATGTATAAATAAATCTAAAGCAAATGTAAAATTCACTAAAAATTGCAGAAATTAATAAATAACTTGATCAGATACTAAAAACTACGTGATTAATTGACTTGCCCCATTAAAAATCTGCGAGGAGTCTTAAGCAAATCTTTTGTAAACATTCTAACAAAATTTGATGATTTCATTCTACATTTGCTATAATTTATCTTCTTGAGCTAAAAAAAATAGACTCTTATTCTTAAGACAATTTATTTTCAACAATGTGAAAAACAAAATTTTTTGTTTCAGTGAATTCCAAAACAGAGATTTCAGTTTTTTTAAAACCAAATCTAACACTAAAATAATACAAAATCTTCAATTTTCAACTCAACTAATGCCACCTTATATACTTTTGGAATCTCATTAACAAAAGAAAAAAACATGCTTTCAGATTCCCTTAGTTAATACCACAATCAGTCTGATAAGATTCCTGTGGCATCAACTGTGTCTCAAGTGATTGAGTGTCACTGAGAATAATAAAAACCTTGGACAGTAAGTCAGTCACATTTTGAATAAAACATGTCTCAAATAAATTCCTTTTAATGAAATATTTTTAAATTTTTACTTAATTAAAAAATTTCAAAATAAAATTTTGGAAATAAAATTGTACTTTTGGAAATTTTCAAACGATAAAAATTTATTCCAGGATGAAAATGTGGCAGGTGTAACTATAAATTAAAATTTCATTTAAAAATGAAGCAATCTTATTACATTTTATTGGTAATAAGTATAACTTAAAATAAACACAAACCAAAAGAAAGCCTATACAAATAAAATTATTAAAGTACTTTCATAAAACAATAAGATAAATGTAAAAAATATTCACTATTTTTTTCTATTTAATATTTTAAATAATTAGGAATAAATAAGTAAAAAAAATTGTTCTTAAGAAATTTCAGCTGATAGCTATATTCTTTCTCTCTTTTTTCACACAAGAATATCAGTTGCTGATCAGAGTAATATATTTATACTGTTTTTGAATTAATCATCAACTGATTGCCCTAATTATATTAAAGAACTGTTTATAATTAATAAATCCATTTCTATAAATAAAAAACTCACAAGAGATTACAATTTTATTAAAATCTTAAAAAATATAAGTTGCCCTTAATTATAAAACGATTATTCTATTTTAGAACTGAAAACTACTGTAAAATCAAAAATTTTTCATTAAAAAAAAAAATTGTGCAGTAAACTTTCAAGTTCAATAAATTTAATCCATTTTATGAACATTCAATTTGATTTTTTAGTCTTACTTTAGTGAAGTTTAACTATTGTTAGTTTTTATACCAATCCATATTTTTAACCAACCATACTTTAGGAATTCAGCATGGATTCAGATGAATTGCATTTTCAACATTCACCAATATTTTCATTACTCTTTAAAAGGATACATTTAAAATTTATTTTAAATATTTTACCAATTTTTATAAACCCAAATTAAATCCCAAATAAATATTATGGGTAACCAAATTAAAATAAAATAAAAGCAGATAGAAGTTGATTAAAAATGTTAATTATGTGTTCTTCTCTTTCTCACACTTCTTTATATATAGGAGCTACTGCATATATATATATATATATATATATATATATATATATATATAAAATGGAAAATATACAGATGTTATAAAATTTTAATATCATTTTAGTATAATTAGGTATAATGATTTTTTTAATATTTTATTTTTTTATATATAAAACAAAGAAAATTGTATTTGCAGAAACCATACTTTGAATGTTTTATTATTTTATTTATTCAACATTTTAAACAACGAAAAAAAAAAAGATAATGCAAACCCTTTTTAAGCTCTGAAAAACTTTTCAATTGAAATGTGATGATTTTATTTTATAATGGTTTCTAACAGGTTCAGTTTTGTGGTTCTAACAAGTTCCGTGATTCATACCTCAGTGACTTGGTTCAAAGGTGCCCACCGGGTAACGATAAAATGAGTAGCAGTTTCCGGCCTTGTTGCAGCAAATAGGCTAATGTACTTACTTGCTCAAGGGTGTTCTCCATTAGAAATAAAAAAAATTGTTTCTAACAGGAGCATTTAAAAATGATAATTTAAGTCAAAACTGACATATGTCGAATGTTTGTAAACTGAATGATTTCAAAAATCAAAAATGATTTTATTTGGACTGTTAATTTATAAAACAAACAGTATTTTTACAAATACAGGAAAAGTTAATGGATTTCTAGTGCATTAATGATTATAAATGCTGATTAAAATTAAAAAAGTCCAGTAAGTTGAGAAAACTTTGTCAACACTCTTTTACTATAAAATGTTCATTCTTGCCAAAAAATAAGTTTCTTATAATAAGATTTCAAACATAATTGTAATCTTATTTATGCAGCAAAACAAGAACATATTTTACTATTGATATAAAACTGAACATAAATAATAATTTAGGTAACTTACCACCATCTTCAATAATTTGCATGAGATTCAGATCAATGATGTCAACTCTCTTCACGGGTCTTGAATACTAAATTAAATAAATAGATTTTTAAATTTAATAAACAGTTTCAAACTGTAATATGATTCATGCACAAAATTAAAAATTTTATAACAGTATATTTAACTTGTTTCTAAGGATAAATGAAAATTTTGAAGGCCTTGTTAAGTTTGAAAACAGTAATTTCTCATAAGCATAACAATGCTACCGTGCTCTAACATCATTAGACACAATATTGCTTCAAAATTTTTTAAATACTTTAACTGGAATAGTATAATAAGAAATATTTACTATAAAGTTTATTTTAAATGTTTTAAATGAGTATAGAATTACAACTGGTTCCTTAATCCCAATTGATAAAAATGACTTTTTTCAAAGTAAAGATAGGCTTATAATAAAAAGTCATTTTTTTATAATTAAGTACTAATAGAAATGCTGACTTTCTTTAAGCTTATTAAGATGGCTACTTCAACATCAGACAAAATACGTACCATCTACTAAAAATCTACGCTTTTTATCAGGAAGCAACAGCTTCATTATCACGTTTTATTTTTCTATATTTATTCTCATTTAGATTTTCATAAAGTCTACCTGATTTTATTATTAATTTTTTAATTATTGCCTAATTATTGCAATTTATAAGCAATGTATATAAAATTTATTTTCACTTAAATTAATTTTTAAAATTATTAACATTTCTTAGTTTTTGTAATATATATGTGACTTCGCGACAAGGTTAAAATATAAGGAATCTATGTTATTTAATTTATTCAAAAATATGAAATTTTAAGAAGATAGAAAATTTTTATTAAAATTAGAATGGTTAAGGTAAGTAATAAATTAAATGTTTTTTTTTTTTTTTTTTTTTTTTTTTTTTTTTTTTTTTTT
>JAPDSC010089912.1:7480-31934 GCA_026290005.1 Latrodectus geometricus | reverse complement strand
TTTTTTTTTTTTTTTTTTTTTTTTTTTTTTTTGCCGAAAATGAAAAAAAAAAATCACAAATGCAAATGTTTCTGATTTTCAAACTGTAGAGTTAGGCAATTTTAAGTTCGACGTCAAAAACGTCGATTCAGCGGCAGTGATTGAAATTTGACTTTCAACTGAATAAAAGACAATGAAGACAAGGATAATCAGCATTCAGTGATTCCTTTGTTTCGATGAGTACGATGTCTCAGCAAAGTCATTTAACAGATTCAGAAGCTTGAAGGGTTGTTGGTAGGTTAGAAGGGGGCCTAACTCAAGCCGAAGTAACGCAAGCCATTGGAGTGTCACAAAGTGTGATTTCTAGGATCTGGAACCGTTTTTTGGAAACTAGAAGGGCAGGGCAAGGTCGTAGACGGGCAACAAAGCCCAATGAAGATCGTTATTTAGTGTTAACGGCTCGGAGACACCAAAATATGAAAGCTACTCTTCTCCAACAATACCTTCGCGTGGCTACTGACACCACGGTTTCAACTCAGACTGTCCGAAGACATCATGATGTAGGTATGTATGCTCGCCGACCAATGGTATGTGTTAAACTAATATCAAGACATCGTGCAAACGCAGGGAGTGAACAACAGAGCATGTGAACTGGAGGAGAAATGAATGGAGCAATGTTCTTTTTTCTGACGAGTCCCATTTTTTTGTTCATCCTGATAATAGGCGTATTTTCATCTGGAGGGACAGTGGCACTTGCGTTCGTGCACAAAATTGTCAGATTTGGCGATGGGGGAGTATTAGTGTATGGTGGCATCTCCATTGACGGGAGCACAGACTCCTATATCACTCGAGGTGGACCTTTGATTGGTCCCCGATATAGGGATGAAAGCCTCATACCTATTGTAGTCCCTTACGCTCAGCAATCGGAAATTACTTCCTTTTAATGGACGGTAATTGCAAGCCTCATCGTGCTAATCTGGTGGAGGATTTCTTTTGCGAGGAAGGAATCGTACGAATGGAATGGCTAGCGTGTTCTCCAGACATGAATCCAGTAGAGGACATTTGGGACGCTCTAGGAAGACGACTTGCTGGCCACAAACCACCCCCACAAACTCTCCAAGAATTGGAAAGAGCTCTTCTGGAAAAGTGGGACAGATTGTCCCAACTCGTGATTAATAGCACCATTGACTCCATGCCTCAAAGGTGTTCAACTTTGTTGGACGTCCGTGGAAACCTCCCTGAATGAAAATGATTTCCTTTGAAGAAAACCCCTTTCCTTATTCTTTTTTTCTCACATGCACAAATTGGGTTGTTTTTTTTCCTTTTGTACACAAATGCGCAATAAAATGCATTTTTTTCTGCCAAACATGTGTAATTTATTCTCATATAACCTACTACGTCTGTCGACCATGTATCAATCAGCTAAAAAGTTTCCCAGCCACAAGATCCACCTAAAACCACAATATCCTTTAATTGCTTTGAGCAATGTATTTTTCAATTCAAACAAGAGCTCATAATTATTAAAAGATAAATATATTCAAAAATGATTACTGCTTTAATGATTTACATTATTTCTTTTTACTATTAGTTTTAAGCAGAATCCATAGCTATGTAAATATAAAAATCAAGAAACAAAGAACTCGAATATCTCATTTAAAATTCTATTCATTTTCGATTATATTCTGATGTATTTTTCGACTTTTTTATATGACTTCCTGAATTTTTATCTTGAATTTTAAAACAACTTAACCTAAGCTATATTGTAGCTTTCCAAAGACACATCATTTCCATTTCCTTGAAGTTTGTCAATAAAACAAACAGGAAATATGTTGGCAATGCAAAATATTAACGAAAAGATAAACACACTTTCAGAGCAAATGTGTAATAAATCTATGCATGTAAATTGCGCCAAACAAGAAAGATGTATTAGATATAAAATAAAATTATCACATTCCTTTATAGAAATTAAAATAAATAAAGAACACTCTTTAATAGTTCATTTATTTTCCAATCACTCAAACACTCAAAAAATATTTGTGCAATAAAATAAATAAATGAAGATTTTTTAGCAATTATAATGAAATTTTAATGTGTTGTTCTAATAAAATAATTTTATTCAATAAAAATTAAAAGTTTTCGAAAGTAAATTTAATACTTCCTGAACTTATTTATCCTCACTTCCTTTAATGGCAACGCGAAAACATCAGGAGCTATCTTGTAGACCTTGAATAAAGAAAACACATTTACATTCATATATTTCATACTTGTATAGATACTAAAACAGTACCTTTTTTTAGAAAATTTCATATTTTCAGATTTCGAAACAACTTTGGTATACCCCCCCCCAAAAAAATTAAGCGCCAAATCTGGCACTCCCTACGGATTTTTTAGGGTTGCTGTTTCTTATTTTGGTGTTGCTAATTTAGGTTTTTTCAGCTTTTAAGTTTTTGTTGTTGTCAAATTTATTATTTTCTTGTATTTTGTACCATTTTTTGAGTTTTTTTTTTTTTTTTTTTTTTTTTTTTTTTTTTTTTTTTTTTTTTTAAAGTTTTTTTTTTGTTATTAATTATTTGTATTTATGAGAATCCATTTTGGCGAGAGAAAAAGGCGCCAAATTTCCGATTGGGGGTAAAAAATCAAAGTAGTTCCTAGATTTCAAATAATTAGATGCTAACTTAAAATTATGTTATATTGTCAACAAATAATTTGTTAATGTTAAATTTTATAAAAATATTTGTTTCTTGCTTTCAACACGAAAGAAATCAGGCCCCGAATAGGATTATCAACAATATAAATTTCTATCATACTGCGTAACACAGCTCAAATATTGTCAAATATTATTTCAAATATTGTGGTTTAGATCTAATTTAGAAATATGATTTGTTGTATACATTATTAAATGGAATTTTAATAACTTATTTTTGTCTTAACAACTTATTTTTGTTAACTACATTTTATTTTATTTTATTTTATTTTTTTTTATTTTTTTTTTTTTTTTTTTTTTTTTGCAAATTTGTCTAAGGATTAGGTTTATCATATTGCATTCAACTTGGAAATAAATTACATAGAGTACATTATTTTGAGTAAAATATGAATTTTTGGAAAGTAAAATAATAACATAGAAATATATTAAATTATTACTTAAAGTTGGAAGATTTTAATTCAGTTATATTAGCACTCAATCAAAATCCGAGTCACGTCACTGCAGAAGAGATAATATGATTAATGTATTATTCACATAACTGAGTAACAAAGTTTAAGATCAGATATAAATTCCAGTCACCGTAAAATTTTGAAATATTTACAGTATAAATAGAGAAGTTAAATCTTATACTATATGAATTCTCATGTAAAACAAAGCATGTATTTGTAAAGAAATATGATTCATTAAATATTTTTTTTTCCATTTAAGAGGATATTCAAATTAGTATTTTTTCATTCTCTCTCAATTTCTATTAAAAATACTTTTTAATTATATAGAATTATTCTATTTATTTTTTTAATTCTATTATAATTTTGTTTATAAAAGAAGACTTTTGTAAAGCATATACGATCTCTTTCTCTCTTCTTTTTCTCCATTTGATAATTCATCTGAAATCAATATACCACTTTTAAGACTATTGGTCAAAAGTACAGTCACTTTACTTATTTATTCACAACACAATAAAAAGAAACACGCCATAACGATAAAATGAAACAACATAATGGGGTAGCATCTTTGAAAAGATAACATTGCAAAAATTATTTTTGTACAGAAAATTTGTGTAAAAACGTGTATTCCTAGGTTCGGCGATACATATCGGCGATAAAAATTAATTTCTGGTAACCTTTGCATTTTCAAAGCTTTCACTGACTTACTTTTAGGGTTGTTACATTTTGTTACTCACATCTTGGCAACAAAAAAATTGCCGGTCTGTAAGCGTTTATCAAGATTTGAGTTTGATCAAAAAAGAGTAAACTTGCCAAAGTAATAGTATTATATTTCTAAGTTTTAGACCAAGATTTTCGAAATCAAATTCTAAAAAAAAAAATTAAATTTGATTTCTTTGAAATAATTTAAAAATGAACTAATAAAGACAAATATTACAATAATTAAATGATGAAAACGTAAAAATTATGTTGCAAAAACGAAGCTCTGAAATTTGCTTAAAATTAATTCCAAACTTCAAAAGTATTTGAAAATGTTTGCCAAGATTTAGGAAAATGATTTAATTCTACAAGCCAAAAAGAAACTGCTATTTCTGCTCTTATTTTTTCTTAGATTAAATACTTCATTTCTAAAATATTGGTATTATCTCCCGTAATTCTTTCGATATTGAGAAAAAGTCTCATGGAATTGCATGTTATTTTCTCAAAATATATTAAGGCTTAACTGTCATTTATTTACACAGCTTTAGAAGCTACTGACTATTTATCCTGTGTTAGTTAACATTGCCAATCGATTTAGATCATTAAGAACTATTAAAAAATAGGAAAATTTCTGATAAAATTATTATCACTTAAAAATATCTTTCTAATATTTCAGAGAATTGATATTCTTCATTTAAGTAAACTAAAACAAATTATCATTTAAGTTTGAGTTGGTATCATTACTAATATTGGTACAGGAATTAATTTTCTTTAGGGATAAAATCAGTAAATATAATGGTTAAAAAGCCACACAAGGGCCAAAACAAAACACATAAAATTTATTGCACTTTCACTTAGAAATAAAATAATTGTTAAAATAGAACTTTGATTTCTTCACGGATTATCATAAGTATTTAAATACAGAAAACACCCAATTATCTAAAAATGGTTTATTCATTTTTCAGATAACTATATACTAAGTAATAATTCTATTTAATGAAAGAGAAGTTTTAATTCAAAGAGAAGCAAACGTTTTCAAACGTTATTTTTCAAAAGAAAAATCTATAAATTTTAATTAGGTATGTTATTATTCTTCAAGAAATATAAATTTATCTTACCTAGTGTGTATATAAACTGCCAAATATATGTTAGTGTTCATTTTTCTATTTTGTATATATTAGTTGTACCGCGCTTCGTGTTTCGTGTTGATTGAGAGTTGAAAAAAACAACCAGTTAATGCACACAAGACTTTTATTCAAAAAAAATTCCAGCTTTAAAAATCACAATTAATACAGCACAATTCGTCAGATACGATAAGAAACAGCTCAAAGGTCTCAAATACCTCAGACAGCTTCACTAGCAATCACGACTAATCGTCTTCACAAAACTGAAAACTAAAACTAACTCTATGTCGGGCTGCGGTATTCATACCTGAGTTGGTGGAGAAATCTACCAGTTTCGCCAAGGTTCTGGAAGCTTCTAGGCTATCTAGGTAAATATTGGTCCTAGAGCTTAGGTGATAGATGTTTCCAGAAGTATATATTTCTCGCCAAGCCGCCAAAAATCTCGCCAAAACATCATTAAGTCACCAAATTATTAGAAAAACCATTTTTAACGTACAACACTTCTAAATACCGCAATTTTTGCCCCAAATGTGAGTATTTCCTATCTGTCGGAGGTATTTTATGACAAATACAATTATTATTTTTTAAATTTGTAACATTAGTGTTAAATATATATTAGTGTTAATTTTTTCACAGTTTTGTGGATTATCCGTGAATAGACCAAACAGTCCCTCAAATCTAAATAATTGGAAGTTTATTGCACTGGTGTTGACACAAAAATAATAAAACTTAATTCATTATTTTAATATTTAAAGAAAGGATGCGAAATCAACGAATAATCGTATCCACATTTTTGTAGACATAACTAAGCAATCCCAGAGACCGAAGAATGCTGAAACGCAGCATTAATTTCAAGGCTAGCAAACGCAAGAACAAAGTAATCTATACAAGACGGTGTTTTCCTTTGTTTGCTTCATTTCCAATAGAGCCGTCCTGCTTTGATTGATTTAGTGGAATCTGACAAATAAATAACAAATTGGCTTTTCTTATCTATTTCGTTTCCGGTATTCGGGCTCGGCGCCAAAAAGCAGAACAGCAAAAAGCTGCGAAATCTCAATCTCGCGACAATCATTAACACAGAAACGGGAAGAATAAATGAAATAAGACCCAGAGAACAATAAATCATCTTTTTTCTACTCCTGACAATTCAACATTGAGCTTGAGCAAGGAAAAACTAAAAGGCGTTTTATCAGAAAGTTATTTTCTTATACTTTCATAAAGGGAGTATTGCATTCTTTTTTTTTTTTTTTCCTTTCTTCATAGAAGAAGAATTGATGAATACATATGCTGTGATTAGAAGTGTAATTTCTAGAAACTATTCCTAACGAAAAATTAATACATGTATTTAGAAATAAAATAATAGGTACAAATTTAGAGTTTCAAAATCTGAATTCAAAACATACAATGTTTTTCAATATATGGTAACTTTGTGTAGTCTCTTTTTGATATTAAACTTTAGGGTTAACTTAAACATATATGTATTATTTTTTTTTATCTACAACCACTTTTTTAACTAATTTATAATCAAACTGTAATGGATAATCAATCAGCAAATAGGAATCAATATTTTTTCTCATTTGATGTAAAAATGTTCCGACGTAAACACATTAAAATCACTACGTATAGTTTATAATAAAAATGTATACATACTGCATTTTTTACTCATGAATTTTCTTTTCTTATGTAAAATTCAGGGAACTACTTTGATATACCCCCCAAATCGGAAATTTGTGCGACTTTTTTCTCGCCAAGCAAAATACCTGTTTTTGGCGCCTTTTTTTCCCGTCAAGATGGATTCTCGCTAAATACAAATAATTAATAACAAAAAAAAAATTTTTTTTAAAAACTCAAAAAATGGTACAAAATACAAGAAAACCTAAAAGCTGAAAAAATCTAAATTGGCAACACCAAAATAAGAAACAGCAATCCTAAAATGTCCGTTAGGAGTGCCAGATTTGGCGCTTAATTTTTTTTTTTGGGTGGGGAATGGGTATATCAAAGTTGTTCCAAATTCAGTTGATTAGGAAAGTTGATGGAAACATAGCAAACTGATATCAAATCATTTCAAATTGTTCCTCTATGCATATTCAATAACAATCAAAACATTTTAAAAATAATTTTTGGCACAGTTAATTTTTAGAATCAACTAACCACAAAGGTATTTTAAATTCATTATTTTAACAACAACAACAAAGAAGTTGTTTAAAATGAATAACTTTAAAAAAATGACATTGCATAAAAAAGAATATCATATTCCATTCGATGATTATTTTTCGTATTGTTTTGTTTGTTATAAATTCTGGATGCTTATCACTGCTGATAAAAAAGCAGTTTAATATAGCCAATTGCCTTATTATTTTGAACTTTGATCAAGTAATGAAGTCAACCCCAGGGCTGGCACCTTCCTTTTTACACCTCACTATACCAGAGGAAGAATATTGCGACCATGACAAATTTTACGTATCCCAATCTCTTTTTGAGAACACGACAGTTCTTCGATTAGACCAGGTATAGAACTCCTAACTTTTTAATAGTTAACTCTGAATCAACTATAAGTAAATCTGATCACAGGGGAAATAGCAAGATTGGAATGCTCCAGCCAAGTTCTTTTTTGAATGAATACTTGTCTGATGTAAATTTTGAATGAATAATTGTCTGTTGTGAAGTTTCATAGTCTTCCTTGAAGCATTTTTTTAGATCTCAGATTCTTTTATCATTGAAAATACTCAATCGAATTCTGTTCTGTAGTAGGAAACTCCCAAATTTTTATCACTGTGTTGAAAAAAAGACTCTTAAAGGTAAACTCAAATTATACAATGGATTAAAACAACATTTTATATAATTTTATATTATCGACGAAAAATCAAGTTACTTTGCCATATTTTACTGGTACATGAGATTTTACACATATATCAAACTTTTTAACGTAATTTTAAATTAGAAAAGAGTTGAATTAAAAGAAATTCAGTATATTTATTATTTAACTTCAGTTATAACAAAAGTATGTGTAACAGAATGAAATGTACAACAGTTTTACGATTATAAACAATAGTGAAACTAAAATATGTTCTAAAATTATTGCTTTTTCTATTGATTTGTTTCATTTAAATGACAAAAATGAGTGGACTATTATAGATGGACATTTAAAAGATTCCGTCTCTGATAATGTATTATCGTAAATGGGTCACTTCGTTTGTACGGAATTTTTTTCAAGACAAGTTTGTTTGTAATAAATATATTATTTATACATATTAATAGATATATTATTATTTTACTTTTTGTATCGTTATTACTATCTCTGTATGCGTGATTAGCATACATTTAAAAATATTCATTAGACTACATACGGAAACTGAATTTTATTATCCAAAAAAACTTAAAAGTAAAATCACTGAATAATAAAACTGAAAACATCATTAATCATGATTCATTACTAATTCGTATTACGACTGCTTGATTAATAATTAAATTAATAAAAAATCATTTTTTTATATTAAAAGATAAAAGTTATTTTTATTCTTTATATCAATGTTTATAAAAATTGTTGTTCTCAGAACTTGTTTTACCAATTAATTAATTAAAATATCAATTAAATACTATAAAATAATAATAAAAGCAAAAAATTCAAGAATTGTTATTTGATTATCTTTAAATCATTATTATTGCACGGACTGAGAAATATTATCAGTTGAGTTTTGCTAAAAGAGAGTAGTTTGCATAAATACCAAGTGATCGGCAACAATGCAAGAATATAATAATTATCTTTATTTTTAATAAGAAATGTCACCTAAAAGTCATACTCAGTTTATGCAATAAAACTCTCCTCAAACATATCTAAAAGCTGTAATTTAGCTATTTGTATGAGTTGCAATACAATAGAATAAATGCAATTCCATAAAAAAAAATGTATGATTTTCAGAACTCTAACGAGACCATTAAAGTGAGGCCCTGCCAGATGCGTCTCCCAATTCTATTTTTCTTCTCATGTAACTGTTCGAATCTATTTCAAGAACAATTGGGAAAAAAACTAGCATCAATTTTGTTTTTTGAAGAGAATAGTTCAGTAAATATCTTTTTAAGATGTTTTTGGTCAATTTTCTTTATTTCCACAAAACTATATATTGTAATGGTTTGTTTGTATATCGAAAAGTTACAAACGTAATTTATCTTCTAATAATATTTTGGCATAAAAATATTGAAATGTTAATATCGAATGAAACTCTTAATAATTCTGAATATTATAGTTATTAAGCATTCAACTTCACAAAAGATATCAGAGAAATCAAGATTGTTATGTGGTTGTCTTCATAAATAATTATGATAAAAATTATAATTATTAAAAATTATTATTATTTTGCTTTGAAACCATTTTTTACACTGTCACGGGTATCAATAAATTTTTTGAAAGATTTCTGTGTTTTCAAGAATGATTCCCATATGGAGCTCCTAATGTTTTTTTAGCGTTTATATTCTTTTGATATGTTAAGTAAAACTACTTAAATACATTCGAAGCCAATTTCTTCAGATGAATAAATTCCTCCCAACATCCTTATTCATTCTTCACCTTGAAAATTCATATACAAGTATCTATTAGGTTGGGGAAAAAATAATCCATTATTTTTTCGGTAGACGTCTGTAGTGATCGATATCTCGTGAGCTATCAATCAAACAATTTCAGATTTATGCTCGTTGGAAAGCTGACATTTGATACTAAAATATCCTCTTGCGGTTTTTTGTTTGATTCATTCAGTTACGAGTACAAGGTTTTAAAAATGGAAGACAACAAACAGAAAATTCTATACATTTTCGTTTTTCTCTTGTAACGGCAAAAAAGATAGCCGGGTGGCTAAAATTGTGAAAGGTGTTTATCGTCCTATATAAGACTGTAACAACCAGTTACGTACAATTTTGGTTTCGTCGATTCCGTTCGGATATTTTTGATGTTAGAGATGCACCTCGCATGTGGATACAGCATCGTCGAAAATGTCTATAAAATATCAAAAATGATCGAAGTTAACCGCATGTCAGCAGTCGTAACGCGCAAGACCTAAAAATCTACATGAAAGCTGTTTTAAACCTTTTTACAAAGTGAATCCAAAAGAAGTTACATAAAGTTCACGTAAAAATAATGGATTTCTTTTTACCCAACCTAATACATTGCTTATGATTATAGTGTCAATATTGTTTTAAGCCATTTTACAATAATGTGATGTTTTTTATTTATAAAAATGATATATGTATCGATTTAATCTTTGTCTTTAATTAGCATTACTTTTGCTCATTATATATTATCTATAATTAGAGTTTTATGATAGATGATTTTTGCTGTTGTTGTTTCTAATCCTATCTGGTGTAGCATGGCTTCACGAGCTTGTCACTCCTCACAAAATCAAGAAACAGCAAAGGATAAGCAAAATAATCCTCTTTAGTAAATGCCAGACACAAAAGAAGTTGGGACCTAGCCTGGCCTTTTCTTGCCCGCATCTTCTAATATCCGCATCGCTTCGACCGATATGATGAGTGATTTTCCGATTTCCCAACCTACCTCTTACACTCCAATAATACGACCTTTTTTAAACACTGAAAGTTGCTTGTAATGAGCTCAAATCCTGACTTGATCCATTTCTTCAGTCGTTGAAAGGTATGTTAAATCGCAAAAGAAATTTTTTACAACAGTTCAAGAACAACTGCAAGTTCAAGAACGATGAGCTGGAGATAACACTATTCTCATATTCACACACAAACACATTGGACATATAATTTTAATCACTTGAATATTTGGTCAAAACATTTATGCATATAAAATTTCAAAGCAATCTGATAAATTTCTGGTACGTTTTCTTGGTTCTTGGCATATCGATTTATTTTTAAGAAAAAGATCATTCCCTGAATGTGTATTGTAAATGCATCTTACTTAAAAATTTTACTTGTAATTTTTTTCACGGGATTTTGTTTTACAATATAAAAACCTCCAAAGGTATTATTATACTATATTAAACTAAGTCCTATTAAATATACATAATTATTGATATGATATTACTACAATCGATAATTATTTGCCATAAAAAGGGAGCTCTGGGTAGAGAATTTGATGAATGTTATCTATAATCATCAAATTATTTTCATTTTCTATTTATTTTAATCTAATTTCGATAGTTATAATTAAACATTTTTGAATATAATATTCTTTTACAATACATTTTGATATCATATACAACAGATGATTACTTGAAATTAAAGGAAAAAGCTATTTGGATAATTTGTGTGATAAATATTATTTATATTATATCAAATTATTAACAACTTTATTTTACTCTGTGTGTGAGCTACTATTAAGTCATAATTAAATATTTCTGAATATGATAATCCTTCATAATATATATATTTCTATAAAAAGAAATACTTTAACTTCTAAAACATTTTTATTTTTTAAAATGAAGTCAACCATAAGTAAAATCGTTCTTATTTTTTGTTTCCACATTTTGCTACATTCTTATCAAAGAAGATACATTGTCGTTTCCGAAGCTCGAATAGAAACATTATTTATTCAGTCAATCCTTTGTAAAACGTGTGCTTCTAACATAGAGTATTTGATGGAAGAAATTCGCATAAAAATTTTTTCCTTTATCTTTTTTTCTCCCCCGTATTGCTTGCTTTTTCAGTTATATACATATATTCGACTTTACGCTACAAAGCTATTTCCTGATATGAAAAATTTCGTCCTTTTGTCCTTGCCTATGTGGTATTCTACTTTGTTCTTTCATTCTATTTTACTTTATATTTTAGATAGTATCTATTATATAAGAAATCGTTGGAACAAGAGAATTTTAAGAAGGACCTTGTTTTGAATAGTACATTAGGTTCTATTACCTACTTAGTTACCTATAAAAAATATGGTTACGAAGAAAATAATGTAATCTAACTAAAGCATCAAAATATTTCTACATAATATCTCAAATTATCATTTTATTTGTTAAACTAAAGTAATTCAAAAAGCTGTACAAAAGGGAGTGCGAGCCGTGGTAGCCTGGTTGGTTAGGGCGTTGTTCTCGTTACCAAAAGGTGGTGAGTTCGAATCCCGGCTCAGCCGAAGATCTGTCGTGTTCACTAATGGCGACTGGGGCACGTTAAATCCGTCGGGTCGAAATTTACACCATGTTCTCATAACAAATTAATACCTCTGGGGGTGATTGGAGTCAGGCTTTGGGTCTTCACTGGTTTGTTCACTGGAAAATTGGAAGATTCAGATGGTGCTGCCATCTATGAGCCAAAAGTTGTACTTCCACTTTCGAATGAGGGTGCTCTATTCAAAAACGGAAGACGCTCCCTCTCTGACTTCATTCGCCTTAGTCTCTGTGACGGGCGGGCTTGGCGTCGCCAAGTGTCGTTAACAACAACAAAGAGAGTGCATAACAAATTTTACATTTTAAAATGGGATACAGATATTGTATTATATGCATTAATCATATAAAAGTGCATAACAAATTCTACATTTTAAAATGGGGTACAGATATTGTATTATATGCATTAAACATGAATTTTACAATTTTTCATATTCTTCAATAGAAGTTTCGTTTTGAAATGATGACAAAAATCTTGGTTAATTTTTTAATTTTCATCAATGAAAAATTTTATATTTTTCATCTATATACGACATTAAATTTAAATGAATTAGTTACTAAATATAAAAACGCATTAATGTTTTATAAAATAAATTTGATACAAAATAATAATTTAATTACTTTAATGATGCAAAACCTTGCACTTTTTTACATTTTCGAAATTTAAACTAATACATTTGAAATAGGCATCAGTAATTAGTAATCCCCAAGATTTTGAAATGTACTGGTTATTATTTATAAGATTGTGAAAGCAATCACTTCATTCTTAAGCATCAAATTAAGTTTCAAAATTGATTGAAGCTTTTATTTCATTATAAGATGCTTGTTGATAGAGTGATTTTGTGTTTCAAAAGAGCCAATGCTATGCTTATAAATAGCATAAATCTTTCGGATTTAAAAATTTGAAACTCAATGAATTTGTGTGGGAACTTTAAGTGAGATTTCATAAAAATATTTATATAAGTATAAATTTAAAATTTGGAGCTTAAACATTAATTTCTTGATTGAAAAATCAAATAAAATTAGGACTTTGGAATTATATACTATCCTATTTTTAACAAATATTCCTTAAGTACTGCACTAGCATCCAATAATAAATAATGAAATCATGTATCACACTCTTGACTTCAGGTGAAATAAATGCTGTCAAATATGTAGATCATCACTTTAATTTACTAATTATTTTAAAATAGGAAATGAAATTAGTGACTTACATATTTGATTTGAGTGAAATGTAATAAAAATAGGATAAAGTCTGGAGAAAGAACTATGCATAGAAAAACTCAAATTGTTATATTCATTCTTGTAATATACTTGTTTTGTTGACTAATTCCTTACTGGAATTGGTTAAAGAAAGGTGTACCATTGCAAGCAATGCACTTCGTGCCAAAGTTTAATGGCCATATAGCCGAGATTTATCACTATAACATGATTATCCGTATGATTATAACATATATAATTGATTCCCAATAAATCATTTTTTCATGTGGCTAAAAATTAAAAAAAATATTTTAAATGGATTTTAAAAATTGTTGAAAAACAACACATTTTGAGTTCATTATGTTATGATCATTAGCTGAGGTATATGATTAACCACATTAACCATAAAAAGTTTATGTTAAATTACATATACCGTATATCCGTGTATATAATCCGCGGATTGCGTGTTAAAAAAGCTCTGAATTTCATTGTGCGTAATATACCCCGTCGAGGATAATCTAATAAAAACATTCTCCATCAGAAAAGCTTACAAGAAAGTTTTGAAAGAAATACTGTTAATGTTTCATAAAACAAATAATAGATGGCGCTACGACAAGACAGATTTATTTCGCTATAATCAGCTTTGTTCAATTAAGTTCAAGAACGAATTTGATATGTACATTGACCTCGAAGAATAATGATTTTCGGGTTCAATTTTAAATTCTGTCCTCTTGTTTCTGACGCCAAAACAATCAGATAAGGAAATCCATAAAAACGGCTGTTGAATTGCAAATCTATAACAAAAAGTTGAATAGCAAATATTTTTTATCAGTTTTTCAACATAACCAATATTTTTCGAAACTTAAACTGAGAAATTCCATAGATAAATCCATCTGATTAGGAAAATAAATATTAAAATTGATCGAAAAGAAATAATTCATTTTGAGATTTAAAATGTATAATGCAAAAGAACAATTAATCATCCTTTTACTACATAAATTTCCATATATTGGCTTAGATCCAGTCTGATGAATTTATCTGATTGGCTACCTGTTTGCACTGTAATCGGCGTGAACAGGAATGGCGCCAAAAATTCACCAAGTTCGCCAAAGGGCACCTTAAAGTATATTTAAAGTTTAAAATATATATATATAATAATGCCTAGTTACAATATCACAATGTGTAACAATATATAAGTATGGCAATAATTTAGCGCAAATGCAGCTTAAATATAACCACCATAAAATAGATATTCGAAAATTGTTTAATGTTTGGAACACATATAAATACAATAAAAAATTATATGCAGCTTAAATATAACCACCATAAAATAGATATTCGAAAATTGTTTAATGTTTGGAACACATATAAATACAATAAAAAATTATAATTGATATTGATTTAAATCGATTCATTTATATTCATTTAAGCTGATTCATCTTGTAAATTTCACCTTGTGTACTAGTTATATGTTCTATCTTTTTGCTACATTTAAATAATCTTAATTGCTTTACTGTATTTATATTTGTTCCAAATTTTATAAACAGTTTTCGAATATATATAACTTTTCTTCAAAATGATCATATAATTTATGAAAATAAATTAATGTAATGTTGTTACGTGAATATTTTTGCATTTAGAATTTTATTTCATGTCATTTATTTTCTTCAAGGAGTTCGATGTTTAAAATATTAATGTTACTCCCAGTGGCAACAGTCTGGAAAATTATTACTACCGAATAATCAACGAAGTGGAAAGAAATAAGAATGGATAGTTTATGGTGTCCATGTTGTACTTAGCTGAATATCATTCTCCGCTCTACTATCATATTTTATGGTGTATAAAAGACATAGTTGTATCAGAAAGTCACGTACTCTTAAAAAAATTTACTGCAGCCCCTTAGGCAACAGATAGTTAGTATGCATCCGCACAGATTCTTAATCACGTGCGTCCATAAAAAAATGACTTTTGGTCATGTTAGCTAAGCATGTGTGACATCATGATAGAATTAAATTTCCTCTTAGATGTTTTTACTGCAGAAAGAATACCTTAAATCGTTATTTTTGTTTGTTGCTTCTAACAGAAAAATCAATTTATCCGAGGCAAGTAATAAACATTTCAAACTAGATAACCAGAATAATCTATTTGCTTAAAAAATATTAATATAAATCTTTTGAAAGGAAAGATTTAAAAAATATATTAAATATTAATGTAAATTTCATTTTTACCTTATCTACTGCAAATTTCTACCTTTCAATTGACTTTAAGTGATAGTTTTATTCTATATTTTACAAAGTAAACATCACATTTACACATTATATATAGAGTGAATGTTTTTCCTTAACACTTAATTTTTAAGGATTCATTATTTGTATATATCAGAGGTGGGGAACCTTTTTACCATTAGAGACCACATTTAAATTAGGCAGCAATAAGAGAGGCCGCATAAGCTGATTGACCTAAGAAAGTGACTTTTGTGAAATTATTATAGTTTTTCTATAGATTTAACAATTTATTGGATTATATAGAAAAAATAAAATATAATTGACAAAATTTTAAATATAAAATATAATTGACAAAATTTTAAATATAAAATACATATAAAATAATATAAAAATATTATAAAAAAATACAATAAAAAATATTTTTTTATTCGCTAAGTTAGTGGCTTATTTGGCTTTGTTTTTTGTTTGACAGTAATTGTATATATGGATCAAGCTTCGTAACACACAGCTTTAATTGATCCTCTAAACGTGCAGCTGTAATTTGCGTTCTTAAATTTGTTTTTATTTTTGAGATGAGAGAAAATGTTGTCTCGCAACAGTAGGTACTTCGGAAACAGGAAAGTAAACGGCGAGCATGTTCTCGAAGGCATGGATATTCAACAGCATTTTTCCAGATTTCTATGGGGTCCTTTTTAGCGTTAAAAAGGGATTTGATGATACTATCTTCACCTAAATCAATTAACTCCATTTGTAGTTCTGCCGGAGCCTTGGATATATCTATTAAATGTGGTTCAAATGCCAGTTTCATAGCAGGAGTGTGCTCGTCAAAATCAGAAAATCCATTAGTATACTCTTCTATTAAACAATACAAGACACCAACATATTCATCGAATATTTTATTTTCACATTTCTGCTCGTTTAAGATTTTAGCTAGCTCCGGGAAGTGTTGTGCAGATATTTCCGATCGACAAAGCAATGTTTTGAAAAATGATAATTTTTTTCTAAACGCTTGGATCTTTTGCCACATTTCATTAATATACCTCGTTTCACCTTGCAGGCAAATATTTAAAATGTTTTGTTTTGTCATCATATCAGACAAAAATGCAAGGTTCCTGAGGAATACTTCCTCTGATGGATCACATTGTTTTCCTTGTTCTTGATAAAAGTTTAAAATTTGTCTTCGTAAAGACAAAACTTTTATCAAAACCTGACCTGTTGATACCCAGCGAACCTTGCAGTAGTATAATAGGTCAACACTATACGTTTCCTCATCTAAAGAGAGCATCTGCCGAAATTCACGATGACGCATTGCATTTACGCGAATATAGTTGACAATGACAATGGTTCTATCCAGAGTGTCTTGCAAAATGGTATATTTTGAGCAAAGATTTTGCTAATGCAAAATGCAGTGAAATGATATCAATTTTTTCAAGTTTATGTTTTCCTTTTTTAACAAAGCAACGAATCCTTCTTTTTTGCCTCTCATGGAAGGTGCGCCATCGATGCAGACACTGACTAAATTACTGACATTCAATTGTAATTTATTACATACTTCTTTGAAATTTTCGAAAATATCGGCTCCACGAGTTCTTCCAGTTAGTGTACTCAACGCAAGTAGTTCTTCGTAACATTAAAAATTTTTAGTTATAGCACGAATAAAATATAAAACTTGTGCCGAATCTGTTTTATCAGTGCTTTCATCTCAAGCAATTGAAAAATAAACTTCCTCATTTTGTATAATTGTGGGCGCTAAAAACTGTTTAAAATATTAACATTGAGTGTCCAAGTCTGAAACGGATGTCTGTGGGCCAGAGCCTCGCTCATGCGTGTTAGAGTCCGTTTCAGACTAGTATTCTGACGTCATGTTACAATATGATTGTATTTGGCGGGATTTTTTGCGCAACTGTCATGGCGTTGATGCACAATAGTTGTTTGAAACCAACTCTACCATTTTGTACTAGGTGGCAAAGGGCCGCACAAGAACCTTGCGGAGGCCGCAGGTTCCCCACCTATGACCTAGAACCTTCCAAAAACTTGGCGAAATTCGTAGATTTAACGGCAAGTCGTATAAATACCACCGAATGGTATTTGGGAGTTAATGAAGACAAGCAATCTTGAGTGTTAGTTAAGTGTTTAGAAGCTGTGTTGACTATCAGAGATATTTAAGACTTCAGTGATTGTGGAAACAGTTTTTCCTACTGTTTTTGGAGCGTTGTAATTGCGATTTTTACTGTTGAAATATTCTGTAACCTGTTGAATTTATTACGAATAAAAGTCTTGTGATTTTTAAGTGACTGTTTTATCGCGAAGCGACACAAATCTCGAATACATATATACATATATATATATATAATAGAATAGTAATTTCTTTAATAATACCACCTTTTAACCATTGTTCTGTTTGTTCGTGGACGACTTTTTGTTCTGCATAGGGTTATCGGCGTGGACGCTGATTTACCTGTATTGAATCACAAAGAATTAGATTCATTGAAACATCTGTAGTCTTACTTTTGTTTGGCTTATAGTTGTTAATTATTTTCTTAATTTGTTCTCTATAAGTTGAGTTTTTAATATGTGAGAGTTCGATGGTATCCATCTCATCGAAAACATTAACTATATTAACAAGAAAGTTTTGATAATTGTTAACCAAATGAATACCATTTTTACCTTTGTGAAATTCCCCTTGGTTGATGCAATCTGTTCCTGTAATTCCATTTATAGAAATTCAATCATTTGGAATTACGTGAATGTTTATAGAGAATGAGGAATCTTCTATTTGAATTTAATCTGTAAAATATCCCATTGATTTAATTTTAATA
Organism: Latrodectus geometricus; assembly: GCA_026290005.1. Taxonomy (NCBI): domain Eukaryota; kingdom Metazoa; phylum Arthropoda; class Arachnida; order Araneae; family Theridiidae; genus Latrodectus; species Latrodectus geometricus. The sequence goes on along the minus strand of JAPDSC010089912.1, from coordinate 13,617 downwards.
TTTCCTATTCCAGTAAAAACAAGAGGGGAAGAATTAAGATGAGGGAAAACAATTTGCTTATATATTGAACATTTTATCATAGAAGTTTCACTAATAGTGTATTTATTTCGATGTTGCTTGAATTAATTGGGATGTGCATGGGTTTTATTTGGGGTAAAGCATCATAATCTGTCTGAATATGCTGAACAGAATTTTTGGGTATTTTTGTTGTAGTTAACTGAGTATTAGGACAGTCCATGGCCTTATGACCAAAATTATTACACTGGAAACATTTAAATCCTTTCTCTTTATGTAAACACTGTGAAGACTTATGACCGTTTTTGCCACAATTAAAACAAATTATTACGGATACATTCGACACATCTTGATTATTAAGAGTAATTCTAATATTAATCTCGATTGCTTGTGCTCGATACCTTTATATAAATCTCGATTGCTGTGATTGTAATTTTTTCGATCATAAAATTTAGAGGAAATATCAGAAAATATCTAATTTTTAGAAATGTAAATTTTTTCATAAATTTTTAATTTTTCTTTAAAGTGAGAAATATTTTTAGTACCATATAACAAAATTTTGTTATTTAAGTTATCAGATATACCAGAGGTAGCCAAGATGTCGACCGCGGTCGACTGGTAGACCGCGAAGACATTTTAGATAGTCCACGCAATCATCCCGATAATGACCTCAGATATTAACAATTTAATTTATGACTTATGACATAGAATCAATGAATTATTTAAAATAAAAATTTACTGCAGTCTACGCTTTAAAACCCAAAACAAACGAGGAAGAAATTATTAAATTAAGATCCAATATATTTCTTAAATTTAGAGCATATTTAGCGATACTGATTTTTGGAAATTAATTTCCAAAAAATCAGTATCGCTAATATTTACAATTATTAGCGATACTGATTTTTTTAGAGTTTATTTACAAATTGATTTTGCATTTGAAATCATACTTTGGATCGCGGTTTTTTTTGCGAATCTGCTTTTACAACAATGAACAAAAAACAAACATTGGTCCCATTTAACAGATGAACATTTAATTTCGTGTTTATGCATTGCAATGCAATAAGCTCGTACCAGCCGCAATATGATAAACTTGTCGTAGATATGCAGTGCCAAATTTCAACTAAACGAAGTGAATAGGATGGTCAGTTTTTGATATATGAATACTTTGATTATTTTCGTCAGTAAATTTTTATTTTGTAAATATTAATATTAAGATTTTTTTTTAAAAAAATTACATAATTTACCATTTTTTCTTGTTACCGAAAATAAATATGTACGTTAATTTAGCTCTGCCATCGGTAGACAGTCTTCGATTTTTTAAATGTGGAGTAAACCCCGGATCCCAAAAGTTTGGCCACCCCGGAGATATACCATTTATTATGTATTCAATTAAAGATGCTTCATCTATTGTACCTCGAAAAGCAAATTCGCGCATGGATACAAAATATTCAAAAAGAGATTCACTTTTTCGTAAAGTACGTTCTTGAAGCAAGGTGTGAATTTGTTTACTGTTAACTTTCGATTTAAATTCTAGAAGAGTTTCTTTTAAAATTTTCCACGTAAACAAACCATGTATACTCTGAACAAGAGTTTTTGCAGTACCAGTTAAAGATTTTTTAGCAAAAATTATTTTTTGTTGATCACTTGTAACATTAAATAAGCAAAAGTTATCATCTAAATCTTGTATATAAAGTTCGACTGAATAGTACCATTAAAAGAGCGTAAAGTGTCAGTTAAATCTTTCATAGAAAAAGATCCGCCAAAACTAGCGTTGTGTGAAAGAAAATTAGCATCTGGTGCCCGACGCGTTAGAGAAAAAGGTTGTGAGTCATCTTCGGCTCCGAATGGAGGAAAAGTGTTGTCTACAACTGCTGTCTGAGCGTTGTTTACTGTTTCGTTTTGAAAACCACTGACACTGCGATTCTGTGAAGAGGAATTTTTAATTAAACTCACTGGATTTCTTAGTGTATTATTAAAAGTTTCTACTAGTTCTGTTTCACTTTCGGAATCGGATTCGGCATTTCCAAACAAATGGAAATTTCTTAAATGTTCAAAAATCAAATCACAATTATCTTTAGTATTAGATATAAATGCAATATGAAGCACATTACACATAGAAATAAAATCATTATTAATGAATAAAGTTATGGCTTTTGTTTTGGCTTCTTCAATAGGATAGTCAGAATCAAAACCAATAAAATTTTGTAAATTATTTCTATTTCTTCGCCCTTTATTTGTACCAAATATTAATTTATGTAGGTTTTTAATGTTCTTAGTACTACTGTTCGATATTAAGATAGCAATTTTCTTAAAATCATTTAAGAGGGCCATATTTCTTATAGTCTATAAAATAAGTTTAAAACTGACTCACCGTTTTGAAGGAGTCAAACATCGGCATTTGTAGTCTTGGTTGCTTAGGAAGGCCTTAGAGTTGCTTGGCTGTCTAGGGTATAATTCTTCCGGGCTCCCATGTAATAAGGGAGTATAGAGATTAAGTAGAAACCAAAACAGACTAATTTAATAATTAAGCTTACTGCATTTAATTAATAGTAACAAATAGAAAAATTATTTTCAAATTACAGTTAAATGTGAAATTAAACATGATTGAGAAAAATGACAATCACACATCTTTAATAATCGTCTTTCATTAACGTGTTCGTCTTTAGTCTCCAATCTCGCTTTCGCTCAAACGGCGAGGTCCCGCTTGCCAAAGCTTAGCGCGTTGTTACGTCATGTTCCATCTGACTTCTTATTGGTGGAAGAGTTAAGAGAAAACACCTGCGCTCTGGATATAGTTCTCCTCTACACCGTTTCCGAAAACACACATATATATATATATTATAAATTTTTGAGTACAAAATATTTTCCACCCTCCTTTGTGAAACCATTGTACATTCTTTTGGTCTCCGTCAATAATGCGTGAATTGACATGTGACTCTCCCTTCACTCAACCAAGGACAGTTATCCAGATAGAGAAGGGTTTCTGTCCTCTTCCACACATTCAATCTAAGTACATTAAGTACCATATTTATGAACAGAAATGTTAAATTTATTTGTTAAATTTTACAGTACTTCAATTAAACATTAGATGTTTTCTGGTAAAGAGTATGCAAATCATATATATTGATTTTGCTTTGATTTATTATAATAATGGATAATCTACCTACATATCCTAGGCTTATTGATTTATTTATTATTTCAAGTTACAAATTCCCTCCCTCCCATAAAATTATCATGAAACTTCATTTTATTATGTCATCTATTAATAAAAGGAATTATCTTTTACTCTTGATATTTTAGAACTTAAAATTTAGAATTATTAACTAAGTTCCTTTAAGAAACTTTTATGAGGCTTGGGCTATTTTAAAGCGGAGCACTGTATGATAGCCATTTTGAAATAATCGAATTTTAATTTATTATCATCAGCCATATTAATTATTTTGCTTTAGCTATGTTAATAATCTTAGATGATTAAAAAATATTAGCTTGATTCAGATATAAATATCTTTTTATTAATATTATGGTGAAAGTGTATTTCGTATCCTGAAAAATGCTTTGAATTTTAATGATCATCTTTCGCATTTTTGTATTTTATCTTTTTTTATTTTTGTCTCAAGACTATATCTACTTCCGTGTAAGTCCATACTTATCATGAGCTTACGTTTTGAAAACTTCTGTTAAGTGAACCGTAAAATTAATTTTAAATCCCATAAACTTTAATTATAAAGAGATGATTCAATAATTTAAGTCTAATTTCTATTAAAGTTTTTGGAGAGTTAGTCACTTTTTTGTTATTTAAAGGGTGACTCATTTTTTTTTGAAAATCATTAATAACTTTAGTTTTCCTAATAATTCCAATTTCGAATTATCCAATAAATTCTGTATTTTAGATTCCCCCAGTTTCTAAAAAAATAATTGAGAAATATAATGAATTTTGCGATAGTATAATTGCAAATGGCAAATATTATTTATGAAGGATATCTTTAATGTACACTTAAATTAAAAAAGCCGTCACTGTGATGCCATTCATTTTTTTAAAATATCGGTTTTAAAATTAATACGATTATTTTTATCCAAGAAGATAAGAGAAGAAGATAATATGTGTGTTTCGTGTTCCGATTGAAATAAAAGAGTAAATATGCGAAATCGATATGAAGGAAAGTTTAAAAGCGTCATTTAAGCAAAATTTATATCTTTAAAGAATGCTTATCTGTAGGTTCAAAGGCTAATTTCAGTCAACGAGTTGAGCAGATGTCGCATACTAACGTAGGAGGTAGGCAGCTTTATTTTTCTTGAAATAATACACCCTTGATAAATAGTTTTTTTCATATTATTAAAAAATATGAAATATGCTTGTCTAAAGAAATTAAAAACTCATTTCATTTTATAAAATATTATTAACTTTTAAAGTATTTTTGATATTATATTAAAATATTCAAACTTTTTTTATAAACAATAAATATATTCCTTATAAAAATATGTATAATAATGAATCTTTATAATAAATATATATGTATTATAATAAAAAACCCTAACCCTTAAAGTGATTTGCTATGAAATTATATTTTATAATTTGTTTAATGCGATTTATCATTGTTTCGAAATTATTGATTTATTTGTATGTATGCTTTATTTACAATTAGATATTTATACTATATCATAAGAAAAAGAAAGATTATTTGATAACTAAAGCAAATGCTTTTACGTAAACAATCTAAATTTTTTTTTAATTCTTTTCACTATTCTTACAAGCCATTTTTAATACATTTACAGTTTTTTTTCTTTTTTTTTTTCTTTTTTCTTTGCAATTTGTGTCGCATTATATGATAATGCAATCAATATTTTTCCAAGTAAAATCAAAAAATAGTCAAAAAATAGCAGTGACAAACTATAGATATCTATATCTTTCATAGTACAGTAAAATACTTATTATTTTCTCGCTGTTGTATTATGAGCTAACAGTTAAAATTAAATCCTCATAACACATTTGTATCTTGTATTTCATTTACAATTTTCAAACCTTCATTTCTTTAAATGACGCATATAGCGTCTGTATGTATTTTCATCGAATCTATTGGTTTGCACTATTTTTTATATAAGATGAATTCCCTAACAACTTATTTTCCAACATATTGCATGAATTATTATTATTTTTTTTTTTTTACTGTGTTTTAAAATGCAAGTTACCGATAGTCTTAATAATAAGACATTCTAATTGTTTACTTCTAATTACTCATTTATTTAAATGTAAAATTACAAGGGTGATAAAATTTCTATTATTATCTATAAAACATTTTCAAACTATGTATAACCATTGAATAACGTTTTCCTTCCTTACTTTTAAATTAAAATAGAATAATTTGCTTTTAAAATATTTTTTAAACATACTTTTCTTTCGTTATTATATTGGATTTACACATAATGAAACAATGTTTACAATGCACCTTACTTGTATTCTTTTCATTCAAATTTATTCATTGTTTTTTTTAATTCATAGTCACGAAAGTTACGAGTCTAGTTACGAAAAGCAAATAACCTTTATTATCATTAGGAAATTATCAAACTTACAAAAATTTTTTAATTTAATTATTAATAAAAAATAAAATAATTTAATAGAATACATTTATTGATAACTAATTATATTAACAGACAGTAATAAACTCACATTTTGAAAGTAATTAAAACGCTTTATAATATATAATCCTTGTTATATTCTAATAATTAATGTACTAATAATGTATTATTAACACACTTCTATAAATTTTCATTCAATTATACTGGATCAAATTTTTATGTATTATTCTATTTATTAACTCAATGTAAAAAAATTCATACAAAATTCTAATATATTTTTCATATAAATTTATACATTTTTCTATAAATACCTAATAATTTCTCTCATTATTTTAGAATATTTCTTCATTTTAAATTAAAAATTATATAAATTTATTTTCTTTTTAATAATAATAATTGTAACATAATAAGATGAATTATTATCGTATTATACAACAATTATTTTCTATATGATGGGGTATATATAATAAAGGAAAATGTGTAGATCTCGGTATATATATATAAATATATGTATATATATATATATATATATATATCTATTTATTTAC
>JAPDSC010089869.1:32167-65285 GCA_026290005.1 Latrodectus geometricus | reverse complement strand
AGCAGTTTATTTTTATTTATTCTCCCTATTATATATTTCAAACATTCTGTTTTACTAAAAAGTAGGTCAAACATCAATTAATCTAAATGTATGCGAAAATAATATGTTTTGATTTAAAAAGAAACATTCATCCAATTATGTGATATATTTTTGTTTAGCTCTCAAATTTCTCATTTCAACAATTTTATCTTTCAAATGATATCAAAAACCAAATAATTATTATTTGAATTAAATATTTAAAACGAACAAAGTAAATAATGTTCATAAAAACTTACAAAAGAAATAACAATATTCCTTCTTTTTATGGAAATAAACAAACAAAAAAAACTGCATTAAAAGCCGTCGTTTACCCTAATTTTGACTACTTACTCAATTGATGATATCATTTAAATAAAAGGGTGAGGGTGGCCGAGATAGCAATCAATCGCCTTCATATAAAAGAAGATTAGATACTTCCATTAAAAGAGTGACCCACTTATCTCTGGCATTCACCTACTTGTGCGGGGAAAAAAATCTTTTTTTCCACATCACTCGAGTGAAAGGGAAAACGGAAAATGTTTGACCCTAATCGGGGGGAAGAGAGGGAAGGTAAGCCGGCCACTCAGCTGAACTGGCTACTCAGTCATCCAGACACTCGGGTCAAGGGCTTCGTTTTACCACACACCTGTGACGTCTGATGGAACGTCAACAATCGAATACTCTTTATCAATTATTTTAAGCAATTCCTAAAATATCGTTTGAAACTCAATCGTATACTGCTTTTAATTTCTTAAGTCTTTCCCAAAATTTCACTTGAAATTATCTTTCAAATTTTCTGGAAATTATTATAATTATTTTTTTTAATGTTCCATTATTTTTCGTGTGGTATGGAATTCTTATCAACTTTAACTAATAAATTATAGCCAGTAATATGAATTATAAATTAAATATTTTGACCCTTCTGTTGGGATAAAAATATTAATTTCTTAAATCATTTAAACTGATTATAAAAGCATTGAGATTTTATGCAAAATCATGAGACAATGAAATTATTTTGAAAGGAAATTAACAAGCATTTTATTTTAAAACACTTAAAAAAATATGCCAATCTATTAATCATTTTTTTCAAGCAAAATCAGTTATTTTGATGTCACCGTGAGAAAAAATTTAGCTATACCATTTTAGAAAAATTTAGTGGAATAATGCCCTGTAGTAAGGTGAGTTAAAATTATGACTTTTCAAATATTTAATAATGTAGTTGTAAAATTAAATTCATTTTGTTTCAAATTTATAATGCTCCTTATTTAAATTTGATTATGCTTCACTCTTCTTACTGTTAAATTACAATGAAGAAAGATTCAGACACACCTTTTAATGAAAAAATAAGAATGTCGTACGTTCCCCAATTTTATTTCTTACAGTAAAATATTTTAAATTTTAATATTTTAAGCAATAAATTTACAATGCTTTATATGAGCATTTGAGTGGACCTCTTAAATATTAAGGAGAACTCTAATTGGCATGGAATTTTTTTTTTTTTATGTAAGACACGCAGACCTCTTTAAATAGGGTTTACAAGGGCAAGAAAAGAAATTCAAGACTATTTTACAAGACACATTAGGAAAAAACATAGGATATATATATATATATATATATATATATATAATTTTTTTTAATAATGTTTCATTATGAATTTGAAATAGTTTATTTACAGAGAATAATAAAGGACGAATGCACACAATTTAAGAATTCACAAATTATTGATTTTCAATAATAACTGCCTTAAATATATTTTCTACCAATAATGAATAAAATAATAGCATTTAGCGATGCATTTTATTTTTGTTACGATTTTTAATAAATAATCTTTTTTAGAAAACTTATTTCGAAAATCTTAGTTTGGTGCTTTTCATTAATAATAAATACATAATTGTTTTTCATAAAAATAAACTACTTGAAGTATCCGCCTACGTTGAAAAGTTGATTTTCAACAACATTAGTAAATTTTTTTTTATCTGGAATGTTGTACTGAGAACCTCCCAGCTTCGAAAACAGTTTTTCGTTTTAACTGTATGTCAAACAAAAATTAAGTTACAGGTATTTTAAAATACGTCGTCTTTTAAAAAACAAAACAGGACGTTGCATTTTCAAACCGGAAGTGGAGAAAAAAATTGGTTTATTTTTTTTATATTGTTAATTGTGTTTTTTTATAATATGCTGTTTAATAGCCATAAATACCAGGCCTTTATTTGACTTATACTTTCTGTAAAAACAGGCAACATCGTCGCTATCTCAAGCGAAACTATCTCCTTAAAGGCGATTTTCACAAAATTTTGTTTTTCACAAATTCTCCAAACCTATAACACCTTCAAGTAATAATCAAGGTATTTGTATGAAACTTTATCTACGCGTTTTAAATGCTGTTATTTATGAACTGAAGAAAAATTTTGAAAATATGTAAATTTTTCACACACAAATATTTTTAAAGAGAATGTTCAGTAAACTTTGTAATATATCCATAGTGTCTATATTTTTTTAACCATATATTTTCTTTATCGCTCAATTTTTTTCAGAGATTTTGCTTCATTTCTAACAACATTGTTAGATATACTTTATGCCCAAACTAAATTAAAATTGATGCATAGCATTTTTCTGTAGGACTTTAGTCGTTTTGTTATAATTTCACTAAAATTTGCCCAGGATTTACAATTTAAAAGCCATTTCGAACCACTACAAAAACACGTTTACTAGTTAAGAATCGAATTACCATACTTTCCCCAAGTAAAGATTAAGCAAACCGTTCAGCTAACAGCTCGACTCTTTCGCTCTAATTTTGTGTTACCTTGTATTTTAAATCATATATAAGTATTATGATCAGAGTATTAAGGTATAAAATATGCATTTAGGGGAATCTTCTGAAAAAAAGATTATTCAATTTTATTCATAGTTTTTTTTCACATAATAATAAATAATATTATTCACAGCAAACTTTTTGCCATCTATAGTAACTATTCTCCAGTAATTTGTTACTGTAAAATCATTAAAAATTTATATAATCATTATTTAAAAAATTGGTGTGATTTTTTTTCATATTATTAAGAATGTGGTTTGTCTATTCCAATACCTAGACTATTTGTAAAAATTAGACATTTGATTTCATATCTTTCATTTTAATGATAGAATGTGTTATTTCAGAATTAGCATAAACAGATCAATATATGTCGGACTATTTAAGAAAATTTACGAGATGGTTAAATATATAATCTAAGATAATATGTATCTAAGAGTAAGTGATTAATAGCGAAATCGATATATTTTGAGAATTATTTCGACTTTGCCAACGGAACAATAATACAATTAATGAAAAATTGAGTTCATATTTTTCAAGCTATTGATAAGTTAGCCTATTTAAATATTACACAATCAGTTCCTAGCCTGCTTTTTCCCATGCTTTATAGTAGTATGTTTCTTCATTTATCATACCTATTATTACAAAATCAATTTTTTTCGCTTGTATCATGTATTGAAATCATTCATTGTTATTCATTGTAACTCATTGAAATCATTCTTACCATTACATATTTAACGTGAAGATTAATTTCGAATAATACGTCTATTGTTTGAAATTAATCTTTATTAAACATGTTAATTGTTATTTGTCTAATTTTGAATACATAATTGATTTTTTTTTAAAATTGAATTCAAAATAATTTCAAAATGGTTTTTAAAACATATAACGATTGAATATAGTCTCTCAATATATTTTATTGAAAGCGAAGTAAATTTATTTGAGTGCATTTCTCATGAAAAGTATCAAAACTGTTAAGTTATACTGAAAAGTTCTGAAAAGATGAACATCTTAAAGGAAAATGATAAGTCTCTTAACACAATTTTAGTTAATCGAAGTATGTAAAATAATTTTTTTAAAAAAAGTTGTTTATTCTAGCCCAGTAATAATAATATATTCTTCAATACTTGTTATATTGAGGCTGAGATGTTGCTTAGCAATACGGTATGGATATTGCGCTTTTGTTTCCTTCGTACATATCTTTACTAAAATTTTCTGTTTTTACAAGTCTGCTTAAATGTAGTAAATAAACATTTATGTGTTTGGTAGTTTTCTATTCACTTACATTGAAATTTATCAATACTGCACGTTATTCATAAAAAAGTCTTCAAGAAAATTAATAAAACTATAAACGCAGCAAATACATTAGAACAGTTTTGAATTGTTAAGCTGTTAACAATATGAACTATTTTAAAAAAATAGATACCTAGATATTTTAAAAATTTAAAGCAGCATTATTTAAATATTGAATTTTGCTTAATAAATATGATATAAATAAGAATTTACATCTATCTGTATTTTCTATTTACTTTCATTAATATCTTTTTGATGGATAATCATATATGTTATCCAGTTATTTGTACAAAAAAAATATTATATAAAAAAGTTATCAATAAAACTAAAATAAAATAATTTAAACTTTTTAATTTAAATGATTTGTTGAAAAACTATCCTTTATAATATATACGTGAACCTCACCCTGGTTCGAGTTCTACAATTTAATTCTAGCATAAAATAGCTTCAATGAAATTACAGAAATACTGGTAAAATGAGGAATTATAAATAAGTATTCACACTCTATTAAGGTTGTATTTAACTAAAAAAAAGGTATCATATAATAACAATTCAGTTTATTATTATTTAATATTGTACGCAAGCACATCTTTACATATATGACGTATGCTAGATATCTCTAAATCATTCTTAAAAAATATGTGAAACAATAGTGTCCATTCAGATGAGCAATAATTATCATGGACTACAGAGACGCATTTCATCGGGAAGAAAAAAGTAAAACTACACTTCCCACTTGAATTCACGATAGAGTTGAAAAAGCGACTACAAAACACCATAAAAGCTCAGTTAATTATTATTAAAAGAAATATTCAAAATAATGACCGCATGAATTATTACCTGATTCATATCAGTAAAGGAAAATGCATTATGAACGCAGGTTACCAATTGCCGAACAAATGTAATAAGCTGCCGCAACAACAGTTCTTGATATGAGATAATATTACATTTAAACAACATTACATTTTATATATTCATGTACAATATTATATTTCATGCTCTATATTTGAAAACACGTAATTTAATTTTGACCTTATTAATTGTATTTTACTCGTATTAGAAATTTATTAAAAAAAAAAGAATTTGGGTAGGGAAAGTATTTACTTACATATTTACATATCAAAATAGAGTCTGTAATTGTTTCCAAGCATATTTTTAAAATATTATTTTTTTCTATGACATTTTTCCATACAACTTTCAATGATAAAAATATTGTTTTCTGTTCAATTAGTATGTTTTTAACTTAAATGATCAAAATATAGATAAATTTTAAAAGAATAATGCAATTTAAATAATGTGTGTGCGTTCTAAAATCTATTAAAAATTTAAAAAACTATAAGAAGTTAGATATAGAGGTGAGAACCGTTCATCACGATATTTTTAAATGAATTCCAGACTAAATTTCACTATATAGATCTATTTTCGATTATCAAGAAATCTCAGCAATCAAAAACTTCGAGCAAAAAAATTTGAGGTCAAATATTTTTATTTCATATTTTTTCAATTTTTTTGCAATTTTATGTCCAATTTATCCATTTATTTATTTTTTTTTGCTGCTAAAATTTTATTTATTTATTTTTTATTTTTTATTTATTTATTTTTTTTTATTTATTTATATTTTTTTTTTTTTGCTAAATTTTTTACTATTTTATTTTTTGCTAAAATGTAAAATAGACCAGGTGAATATTTTAAAAGTCTGTTTAATGTACAAGTAGTCATCATGATGAGCGTTCAAAGAATTCTGGAAAATGAGACTACCATACAACAATTGCAGATATATATTACACATATTTTAAGCAATATAATTAGGTATAGTTTTAATAATCATTTCCTAAATAATTTTTGAATTGCTGAAAGAAACAATCATTGAATTATGTTACGTTAAAGAATTGAACAAATGTGAGAGTTTGTATTTATATGTCGATACATATATATAAATTTATATATAAGTTAGGAGCTGTAGCTTATAGCACCATTTTCTCGGGGCTAAATATGGCACATAGTAAAAGACAAGAAATATCATTTTGCTATTGGTAAAGATTAGCCAATAGCTAATCAAATATCTTTCTTTATCTCTCTCGTTTTTTGACTTTCTCTGGTCCTGTGCTTAAAATTGCACATCATATTGAATCAAATATAAGCTTCATTTTGGATTTTAAAGGTATTAAGCCTTTTAAAACATTAAAGAATTAGAACGAGAATCTATTACGTGTCTAGAAAATACATATAACACAACAACAACTTTTATGCTATGAGTATGATAAAATTCCTTCAATTCTTTATAGCAAATAAAAAGTACATATAATAATGTAACATAAATCATTGTATATACAACACTCTCATAAAGGAAACAACCAGCAGTAAAAATAATTTGTTTTCATATCACAGGTTATTTACTTAATTCATTCCACATCAGTAACTATTTCATGAACAAGTCTCGTCTGCTGCTTCATGACGTAAAGTTGTTACAACAGGCAATCAGTTGTGGTTTCAGTTACGTTACGTAACCTGACTTAGCAAGTGACCTTGGTGAAAAGGATTAACAAAGAACTTCACTTGGTGGTGACATGTAAAAAAGTAAATTGCATTATCATGCTATTCGAAACGAAGAGTGTGTTGTTTTCTAACCAATTCAGAGCTTTTTTTTTTTCACTTTATCACACAACCTTGCGATAGTCTTTAAATAGATTTGAATAATGAATGAGGTAAGCGTTAAAAACCTTCTCTTGATTAGCAAATTCAATTGGCCTAAATGAAGGAATTTAAATTATGTAAATGACGTGATTGTATTCCATAGCCATTGGACGTGCTAAACATGTTAAATATTTTAAAATCAAAATATTGTAATTTTACATCCAAGTTTAATTATTAGATTTCACTATACTTTCGTGAAGAATTATTTATAACAATGTGCTACGTTTGATTGCTATTCGAATAAAAAGGGAGTTTAAATTTCTTTGAACTAAATCACATATACATTTACCCCATCTAATTACTGTCTCTGATTTAAAAATTTATCCAAGGCAATATTAACGTGAATTTTTTCTTCGCTAAAAAACAGTATAATTTTTAATAAAAAATATTTCATATCAGTAGTTTCCCGCCAATTCATTTTTAGAGACAGCTGTTCTCAAACGTCTTGGTATTTAACTTAACGGATAAATATGAAACAATTTTAATGTAAATGAAATAAATGACACTAAGACGTTCACTGAACTATACAATAAAAGTATAAGGTTTTATTGTATAGTACAGTTAATGTCTTTTTTGCATTTCTCGGATTTCTCAAGATCTAGTTTTTCATTTTATGTATATTTAACATTTTACATGCAATAATAAAACTAATAATGTTTCCTGATTTCTAATGGCTGTAAAAAAGGGCTTTTTTTATTTGCACATGAATTAAGAACAGGACATTTGAATTTTCAAATCATAGGATGAAACACAAAATAGAAATGCATGAATATGAGATAATTTCTCTCATTTTTAAGGCTTGATCCAGAAATTGTATTAGTAAACTGGTTGGTATTGTTCATCAATCAGAATATTCACTAAAATATCATTTAGAAAAAGCAGATATATGTTACGATAAAATGATAAAACAATTAATTCAAGATTTAAAAATACTAATGCTTTGTTTAGTACAAATAACTCCGATTGATCTTTAGTCAGTTTAATCAACACTAGTTTTACTTTAGCACAAGATGTGAAATATTGTTAAAATAGGTTTTAGAGCTATCTTAATATGAAGGCGCCAATTATCTTATGGCCTAGCCTGAAAAAAAATGAAACAAGGATATAAATAAAAGGCATTTTATTTCTATATTACTACATCGACACTAATCATCTAAATTGCTATATACACAAAGTATATATGCAATATATATCAACTAAATTATTATATACACACTAATCAAGAAAATTCATTTTTATATTTAGTTAGAAAAAAGAAGAAAGAAAAAGTTTCGTTGAAAGAGTTGGAAATTCATATGCATTAATGTCAATCTACGCTATTTTGATGGAACCTTTCAAACAGAAACCATTTCAAGATGATTAATACTTGTGAATCTTATTTTAACTTGAAACATTCAATTACCTAATCATGCATACTTGCAATCATTGATCTTCCTAAAACAAATTCATTTTGTTGGATATTTCTCATATCCCCACGAATCTACCATAAAGTTTTCAAAATAGAAAATTGAGCTATTTAAAGATTATTCACATTTTGTTGAATTATGATCAGTTTTAATTAGATCCACCTTCTGAATTTTATTTTGACTTACCTGCTGTTTTAACAGTGGATAAATCATATGGACTTAAATGGAACAATTAAGGTATTTAAAATATCATGTATCATGTTGGGTTTTTAGTTTAAAAATATAAGAACAAATTTAATAACAGTCAATGTCAATCTCATTCTTAGAAGTACAATTACGCGAAGGATTGAACTAGATAGTTTTAAGTTTAAAAAATTTTTAATATATTGGAGGTATTAATTAATTCATTTTTATGATAAATATATTTTATGTAAATAGGCAAAACTTTGGAAATTTTATGAAGTGAAGCTAAAAATGCAATCTTAATATGATTAACGCTGGATGAGTTTGAACGTATTTCATTGTAAGCAGTGGTCTGAAAAAGCATCAATTCATAAACAAAAAATTTTATGTGGTATACCTATGTGATATTTTAAATCAATAAATTAGGATCATTATAGACTGATAGAAAATATTAAAAATTAGTTAGGTTATTTAATTTAAGTAAAACTTATGCTACTGTTTTCCAAACATGCACCCATCCTGTTGTAGGAAACTATGATACAGTGGTCTCTGCAGAGACCATTGTAGGCTTACAAACTCCCCTGTTGTATTATGATTTACTTCAAATATATTAAAGTCAAGTCGTGTGGATCGGGGTTGTGCTGGGGGTGGCCTTTGGTGGTAGGGAAAGGTGGCGTTTCGCGGTGGGCGCCCTACACTCTGTGTGGGATGTCAGTTCCACTGGAGTTGAAGAAGGGGCTTAAGCTGATAATCTTTAGGTACAGATCAGGACATCTTCTTCTTGTTGTGTGTATGTAGGAAAATCTGTGAAAGGAACAGTTCGTCAGATCATACTATTTTTTTTTTCACTTACCAGTTGATTAGATTTGAGTGACACCACTTTAGACGGTGTGTATCTATGACAAGTAGCTAAGGAATTGTTGGTCTACTGTAAATGTTCTGTTTATAAGAGTGCCTTCTGATAGTAATCATTAACACTAGAAGCTACAGACTCTGATTGAACTACTCAGTTTTTTATGCTGCGATTGTTCGCCTTTTAGACATTATAATCTTCTTCGATACCCTTCGGTTACTTTCACTGAGTTTCTTCTGTCCACTATTTTGTTTTTCAAAATTTGTTTTGCTTTGCTTAACAAATTTTGAAAAATGTTGCTGTGAACGTATGTTGCTGTGATTTAACAGCAACACTTCTCAAAATGCATAAAAGTTGAAACTTCGGTCACATTTGCTCCAGCTAGACGAACTCCTACAATTTGGCCTCTTTGAAAATCCAATGTCTGACATTTCAAGCTTTTGATTAAAGTCTAAAACTAATAATATTTCAATAGAGCTATCACACATTACCAAAATATATACATTTCATTTTTTAAAGAAGTGTTAGTGATTATATTTCAATTCTTACTAAGCTCATTTAAAAATATCACTTTTATTCACAGGTCTTTCCATTATTTTAATAACCACTTGAATTATATTTTTAAATAAAAATTAGTCAAATTAGACCTCTGATTATTCATGCCTTACCAGTTTGAAACATCATCGCTAATTAAGATGAACAAATGTTTGTTTACCTCGATTAGCGATGAAAAAGTGAGTTTTCCAACACTCTAGGATTTGCTCCCTTTCGTAAAAAAATAATAATATAAAAATTATCTCAAAATTGACGACATAATAAAGTATATTAAATACTCAAAAAAATTAAAACTAAAACACAGCGAATTTTATTCAAATATTTGATTATAAATATCCACAAAAGGATACTAAATACGATCTAACTCCAAATATTTACTTGGAAGAAAAGAATATTAGAGAGATTTTGAAATTTTAAATAGTATAAATGCTCTATCATCCTAGATTTCATTTTTTTCTAATTGTTAACCTTAAGCATGAAAAAACAAGAAATTATCTAAAAAATTGAAAGTGGTGTAATTCAAATAATGCACACTCATAGGCCGTTGGCGTCAAACTGCGATATTTCTCATGCGAACAATGTGCTTTCAAATAGAATCAAAACTATTCCTCTTTTGGGGATCAACTCAGATGGAGTTAATGCCTGAGTTTCACAGATTGGCGCTCCGTATTCATACCAGATCCAAGATGTTAAATCAGATGCTTTATTTTGGAGTTTTAAAAAAAAACGGTAACATTCATTTTCTATTCCAGAATCTTGTATACTAAAAATAAAGTATACCACATTTTCTACCTTCCAAATAAAAAGACTATAGAGGTGATAATGTTTTGCTCCATACAAATTTTTTCTTCGATAAAATATTTAATGTTTGTTTTGGCAATGCTTCAATGATAACTGATCTTGTCTTTTAACTAAAATTTTGCAGAAGTAACTGATTTAATTCATTCTGGAATATTTAATGTTAGTAAATATATAATTAAGCAAATTATTAAAATTACTACTAGAGAAATAATCTACAATGTCAAAACCAATAAGAAAATGAAGAAAATTTTAAAAAAACTCCAACTAATAGAACTTACAAAAAAAGGCATGAATAAAAAAGCCTCAAATAAATATCACAATTTTATTTGTATATAAAATATATTTAGATACATTCAAATGTTCTTGTAAATCTTAATAATTTGCTATCACTGAGAAATTTTAAATTGATTCGTTTCATTTAAAAAATATTTTATGAAGTGCGTATTAAAAGATAAGGAACATTGTTTAACACAAAATAAAGATTTGCAATTTTTTTTCTTAAATAAAGGTGGAGTAAGTATATATTTGGATATTAATTCAACATACATATTAAAAATATTAATTATGATTCATAATTTATTACTATTTATGTCTTATATAAATTACTGTATTTCAAGAATCATCATCAATCATAATTTGATTGGTTTAGTTAGTTTGTTTTTCAATTTGGACAAATTAGTGCAATTATATTGCAAGTTTTGAGAAGCGTGTTTTAAAAAAAGCATTTGAGAAACGTTTATGGGAAAACGTTCATTTTATTATTTATAATATACAATAAATATTAGTTGCTTTATGATTGACGATATTTATTACTACCTATGTTTAGTATAAATTGCATTATTTCAGGAATGGACAATAGCTATAATTTGTTTTAGTTTATTTGGTTTTAAATTGAAACATAAATCATACAATTATATTGTGATGATGTGAAAGTTGTATTTTAAAAAGCAGTTCGAAAAACATTCATGGGACATATCTTCAAAGGTACAAATTTCATATCCATGGTAAACTCTTGATTATCCGTATTATCCAAAATCAAAAAACATTCGATTACTTATAAAAAAAAAGTATTTTAAAACAAGAAAAGTTTTTTGAATGATTTTCTAAGTAAACTTTGTAAAAATTGAATAATTTTATTATTCTTCAAATAGTAAATTTTTTATGTTCTTTGTTGTGCATATAAAGAGTTCAAATGCATATTTGTTTTGATTTACTACATATTTTCGTAATTTTGTGGGCTATCAGATACAGCAGCCCTCAATTTCACTGATAATTGGGAATTTACAATGGTTGCTAAAAAAATGTAATTTTAATTTATTTTGTACGTATCAATCCATAGATTTATATTTCATACTACAAACATAGTTATCCAATTTCCTTACAAAATATTTAAAATATAAAAAAATTCCTTACTTATATAGATTCTCAATAAAACTCATAATTTGCTACTAATTAGAATTTATGATATTTTTACAAAAAATTCTGTTCTCATATCCAATTTGATTTATTAAATGTATCACAATAATTTCTAGTACTTGAGAAAAAAATTACATTTTCAAGTCTTCTATTCTAAATTATTAACCTACATTTTAATAGAATTTGTATTCCCTTCTGCAATTCATTAGTTCGAAATCCCGCAGTGTTATTGAAAACCATGCTCTTGAAATTGCTTATTATTGAATAAGATTCTAAAATTTATAAAAAAAAAATTGTTATCGATAAACACATGAAAATACTACTTACTTTTCAATCTTGTTATTTGTTCATAAAGAATTTGATAAAATTTAAGTACAATCGGATGTGAAATGGCATATCTACTTGGAATTTCCCACCAAGCAAAAGCTTATGTATACAATTTGCGCCTTCTTTATAATGCTCAAAATTATTACTAATGGCATAGTATTGTACGTATGGCACAGTTAAAAAAA
Source organism: Latrodectus geometricus (assembly GCA_026290005.1). Lineage (NCBI taxonomy): Eukaryota > Metazoa > Arthropoda > Arachnida > Araneae > Theridiidae > Latrodectus > Latrodectus geometricus. Next base: position 52,745 of record JAPDSC010089869.1, on the reverse strand, counting down.
TTAGCTTTCGAATATGTTCTTATACAATCCTCCAGCTTATAATTTCGATTTTCTAATCATTTATAGTTTTTTCGGAGTCCATGTTAAACTGTAAGTCCCAAATGGATTTCAAAAAAAGACTGTAGAACAATAAACAAACCATATCAAATCTTACCTCTTTCAACACTTAGTTGCATAAGTTCCTATAATCGATTTGAAGTCATGAATGCTCATAAGTTGTTCAAAATTGGGCTCGCTTAAGTTAAACAGTTAGATTCTTCAGGTCGTATTATCCTAGGCTCAAACACTTATTAACTAAGTTAATAAAAACTTCCTCATAATGCACAAAAATTAAGGAATTTCTTCTAATTTTTATATTTTATTGTTAGTGTAGGCTTCAAACAACATTCTGTATCCAATTAATTTTCATATTTGTTAATAACACGATACCACCAAGTAAATTTTTATTCCTACCACTGAGGTGCTTATCGAAGATGCTCAACTTGATATACATTAATTACTTACCCTTGGATTCAAAACTTAAGAAATTCAAGATTTTTTCTCCTTTGTTTTCAATTTAGGCGCAAAGAAAAATCAAAAATTATTGAAATAAAAAGAGACTTTTTTAAACTTATTTTAATTAGTTATTAAATTAAGAATTTCCTATTTCTACCTTTTGAGGGAGATAATTACTACTGATTCACACATATCTATGAATTGCAGCAATATTTTCTAATCCTCGACTCTCATTGAAAAATCATAAAAATGGCAAAATGTAATATGCAAATGTGACAAAAATATTCAAACATTAAAAATTTAATTAATTAATTTCAACAGCTATAATGTTTTCATATTTTTCTGTTCCCCTAAAACAATAAATAAAAACAAAAATGATGACGGTAATTGCATCATAAGAATTAAATTAAAAACTATTTTCTTATATAAAAAATTTGGACAACCTAGTTTAATGCAATTTATCCTTAATATGAAGTTCATACATTTTTTACATTAAGCAAACTACCTAACATTCCTTAAATGGAAGTATAGAGAATTGACTAAAATAATTTCACATCTTTTAAAGTCAAAAAGATGCATTTGTAACGGATTCCAAATTCGTTTTAATTATTTTTGTTTACTACTTGATACATTATACGTTATGACAAATTTTATATTAGTTTACTAGCTTATATAATTTTAAGTAATAAAGAGATAAATAATCCTTACTCTTAAATAAGGATCATGAGGAAAGTTTTTAGCTGCACATGTATTAGTAATTTCGGAAAAGTTATTTTTAATAATTATGCACTACACAATTGTTAAATTACTTTTGATTATATTGTCTTATCAATTCTTACGATTAAAATTATAGCTATTATTTCCCAGTATTTTAGAAAGTTGGAAATCAGTTTTATTACAATTCTAGAGAAGTGAAATTTTCTTCTAAGAAAAAATAGAGATAATTTCTTGGGAAATAAGAATTTTATATTTCGCTGAGTGACATTGACGTCATTGGTTACGAAAAGATGAGCTTAATAACTAGTGATACTATCAAAAAAGAGTTAAAATCTGATATTATTATTAAATAAATGGGCAATTTCATTGTCTATTAATTTTATTATTGAAGTTATTACACAATGTAAAGATTTGGTAGATTACGTATTTTTATTTGTGCTATTTATTTTTATGATATTTATAATGATTATTGCAGCAGTATAATAAATAAACATTTAAATAAAATATGTTGGTGATACATTAAAAATTCCGTGACTTGTAAAATGAATTTAATTCTAGATACACTTGAACAGTATATTTGAATATTGTTATATTTGAAGATGTAAATGCTGTTGCAAAAGGGAAAATGTTAAAAATTTTAGAAAACCACTGATAAAAGAGATCTTCTCTTGGGGCCTCTAATTTGCAATGGCAAGACTCTATACAGGCCAAAGTAATGAGCAAATCTTCCGAAAATAACTCCAAATTATATTTTCTATTTAGAAATTGTCGTGAACAGAAATTAATTTCAGAACGTAGTGGAGAGGTTATTATTGCCGCGCTTTACAAACTCAGATCAACACAGGATATTCTTTAAATGCTTCAAGCACCAAACTTGGAAAAGCTTTTCATCTAGGATTTTGGCTCCATTTTTTGTAAAAGCTCAAGAGTTTTTTTTTTTTTTTTTTGAACCAAATATATTAGATTCAGCTTATTTTACATTTAGTATATTTGCAGAATAAAATATATTACTTTCCCTTAAGAACTGCTAATTCAGTAAAAGAGGTTAGATTTATTGGACAGACAAATTTTATTTTATACTAATTTTATTTTTTATTGTTTAAGTATATGTAGAAACACAACTTTAAATTAAAATTCCATTAAAATCCGAATCCATGGATTTTCCGTACTTCAAAAGAATTCAAAGTTTTAAATTTTTACTAAAGCTTTTTCCAGTACTTCAAGTTTTAAAAATAAATGCTATTTATTAACAGAATCATTTAATAAAAGTAATATTGGAGTGTAACAAGCTCCTGTTCATTGAAAATACGAATGAAATATTTTGAGAATAATGGGTTTATAATCCCATGTTAACACTAATACTCATCGTTATTTCATGGAAACTTTAACACGTTCTTATAACTTCTTCTTATTATATATACATATTATAGATGTTCCCATAACAATATCCCATGAGACATTATATAATACATTATTGATGAATATAGGAAACGTGTCATCTTGCGCTGTTTCCAAATTTACGCAGAAATTTTACATGACTCATGGGAGTGCGAACAGGCTCATGTAACAAATTTTATGTTTCATGAATTTCTTTTTCACTAAGTGTGAACATTATTTTCCTGTTTCTTTTTTTTCTCGAAGAAATTAATTAAAAATAAACAAATACTACCGAGTTGACAACCTTTAAATATATAAGTTTTTAAAACACAAAGAACTTTATAATGTGAATTTGAATGTGAAACGGTGACAATGCTTCGTAATATTTATCTAGTAAATTGCTTCAAAAACTGAGCTTTCAAAATAAACATACCTGTAGCAATGAAATTTAAATTTGGAGTGTGAGTTATAAATAACTAAAGAGGGTCTTGTTGAAAATCCAAGCAAGTCCATAGCATCGATTAATTTCAAAGGTACAGAAAGACACTACAAGTTATTACATTTGATACTTAACTTCCAAGTGTGTTCAATTACTTAAGCGAAATTTATAAAAGAAAATAATAGAAATTATTGATAAATAACGTTCAAACAAAACTCTTACTTTATTAACAATCACTAATAATTCAGAAATATATTTAAATCTGGTGATATGAATGTCTAAAACAGTTGAAAAATAATTTTAGATTATGGTTGCATAAAAGAAAATCCTTTATATACCTTTATTTTTAAAATACCAACTTAAGATTAGGGGATATAATAAAGCAAAGTGTAATTATTTTTATATGTATTTAGAAGAGTTTAAAACTATTTAAACTTTTCTTTCGAAAAGAATTTCACATAAGCTTTATAAATATTATAAACTCATATTTTTTTAAAAAATATAATCTTTATTAAAACTTTCTTCTTTAATAAAAATTTTTTTCAGTGATTTATATCGGTCCATTTATTGGAACAAGTTTCTTTTTTCATTCAGTTTGTCTAAATAAAGTCTTGTGGATACATTTCTACTTCTAACACTTTTGCAACTTGATAACAGAGACTGATATGCTATATTTCTTTAAAAAGTTTAACAATATTATGGACTGAACTTTTCTTTCTTTACACTGCTGCTGTCTAGAAGCCTATTATACTGTCTTTAACTTAAGGAAAAGAAATTATCTAAATAAGCAAAGAAATCCATTAGGGAAGAGCAGACACTGACCATCATCTGTCATTATTTATAAACAGTTGAATCATTTAGAGTTTCCCAGAAATTATGTCATTTTTACTCAAAAATTAGGTAAATTAACATAAAATGAAATGATTATTGAATTCAACTATTATAAAATAGTATCTAATTAAATATTTCACAATTTAATTTTTTGCCTTCTTTTTATTATATTTCAGAAATTTTTGTTTTAATATTTTTTCAGATGATTTACATATATTATTGGAAATAATAATTTTAGGTTTGTTTTTATCCTCATAAAAGTTCATCTTTTACTGTAATCGAATAGCTTGAATTTTGAATGCACGTAGGTATATCAGAGCATCTCCTCACATTTATTTATTTATGAGATTTTTTTTCAGCCTTTTTTTTACCACTTTCTATTTTTTCTTATTGCAAGAACTTAAATCTATTTTAAATTACAAATAGTCAATCGTATGACACTATTAAAATTATTAAATAAAAAATAAATATATGAGCTATTTTTAATTATTTAATATTTTTAAATAAAATAAGTACATAACACTTATTTTATTTAAATTGAAAAAATTTTTAATTTATTTCATAATTATTTGGAAGATGAAATTGGTAAGCAGCCCATTTTTTAATTAAATAATGCTTGTATGCAATCATATAATAGTTAAATTACACCTATTTTGTGAAATACATTATGAAATATTTATAACGATAAAAATAATACAATAACTTAATTTTCCTAAAAGTATTACCCTATATAAAACAAAAAATTACTGGCTATTAAACTTTTTTGTCGTTTCATATATTTTGGACTTTCATTTCAATCGTTTCAGAATTATAGCAAATAATACTAATAAAGTGTTGAATGGATCAATATTAATTTTACCTCACTAAACTGCCTTTACAAATTAAAATAACAACTTTGATTTATCCTTCCCATATATGACAATTTCAATAAAAGTTAAATAGAAATATTTTCTTTCATATCAAAATACATAAATAAACAATATATTAATTATAATGGCAAATAAAATTTTAACCAAATGTTAGAGAAACAATAAAATACTTACGTTAATAGCATAAACCAAGAAAACATCAAAACGTTTATCTTAACTGTAAAAAACGCTTAGCTTTTTTATTGGTTCGTTGATTTTAAGTTATTCATCCAAAAAAAGTTACATTTTTTATTTTTAAATTCTTAATTACAAACTCTTTATAGACTTATAACTCTTATTATTTTTTTTATTCTTACAAAGTTAAGAACAATATTGGCATAAAATTGCTTATTCATACCAATTTAGTATATACATTCATTTCAGTATGTTAATTTTAAACTAGCTAAGCTCGAATTAAAAACTTAGTCATTTCATGATTTTGTACCTTCTGACAACGTATATCTAAATATGCAATTTCTTTGCTTAAAACTAGGAAGTTAACACAAAGAATTTCATAATTGCTTGATTCAAGTCTCAATGACTTGAATCTCCTGGTTTGGAATTTTGTCTTGGTAAGTTCATTCTCAATGATTGACAAATTCAGTGACTTGAGGTTATTGAAAAAAATTCTGATTTGAGGTCATAAAACAAACAACACCGAACAAACTTTTTTAATCTTTCCATTTTTCTTCGCGACTATATGAGTTACTATTGATAAAAATATCCAATTGACCTTTTTTTATTAATGACTAGCATAGATTTTTAAATCACGGAACACATTATTTGCATATCTTATCTCATTTTAGACAATGGCAAAATGAAAATGTGACCAAAACATTATGGATTAACTTATAAATTCCAATATAGTTAGTGTAGCAACTGAACTTGCACATTTAAGAAATGCTATTAAGTCACAGTTAGTCAACATACATAAATCCGGAATTGATGGTCAATCCCATTAATTGACTGTGATAATAAAATGTCTTTATAAGGGCAATGTACTGTCTTGTGCTGTCAAAGATTATTGCCTAATTTTTATTAAAAACAAAAATTACCTACAGAGTCTGTAAAGAGTAACTTATGAATGTCGTTAAATGTTATAAATGGCCTATATATTTTCTTTGTAAATAACATTAAATTCCATGAACAAATTGTTACGTTCAAAAATATCAGATTTTTACGGTGAAATTTCAGGATGAACTAACATTAGAAGGAAATGTTATGACATTTGAAAATAATAAAAGCAAAGATTGCGAATTTCACCAATACCAGACAGTTATAGAAATTTAAAAGAAAGTAGTTTGGTAGTAGGCTGTGCAAATATTTTGCAGGGACAAAAACATTTTTACTTCACCTGCGCGTGTAAGCTTTAAATAAATATCAATGAAACCACATTATTTTTATACAAACATTCTTTAGCATTTTATTATTGTCTGCCACAAAAAAAGAGTTCAATTTTACGTAACAGTAACGTCAAAATATATGTAATAAAAGATTGTCGCAAATCCACAGTTATAACTATCGATAATTTTATTCTTTTATTACATTTGAAAACAAAATATTAGTCATACATATACTTAAAATTAACTTTAAAGCAAAATAAGCCTTTTTGAAGACAATCATAAAATTTTGAATAATAAATATCCCAAAAATGCATATTTCTTTTGTGTCATTTTTACATGGGCCTATTTTAATATTCTTTCATTCATATTGACATATTCAATTTTCTCTTAATTCTACATAAAAATTCAGTGTAATTTCATTTAAAAATGTAGTTATTTGAAAATAAATACAATTTAAAATTACATATCTTCTGTATTTCATAATTGTTTTAAAAACTATAGATAAGCTATTAAATAGTTTAAAAATATTCCTCATCTTATATTCCAGATTAAGTTAATTATTTTTAGTATTTAATATGCATCAAAAATGATTTATTATATTTAAGAACAACAAAATTATAAGTTTGTTATTTATAGTATATGCATATTTAATTCAATTTAAGAAGATTTATTACAGTATTAGTTAAAATTAATTTGTTATTTAGTTTTTTAATAATGCTTAAAATTTCCTTATCAATTTACATTTATTTGTAAAATATTAGTAAAAAAAATATTGTGCTTTTTTTAATGAATAACTAATCTGAAAAAGAATGATCATATCCATTTGCATTTCCTTTGAAAAGAAAGCTAACGAATGCGTAGCATCAGAGCTCTATATCGAATAAAATAGTTAACGGAAAATAATCTTGTAAGAAAACGTGATGTTTCTTCTAGAAAGGTATCTCATGATATTGGTAGCAATATTAAATAACTGGTATCAATAATTCAAATTAAAAATAATTGGTTTATTATATTTATTAATATTGATAACAGTAAATTAAACAACTAAACAATAACTGGTTAAACTTTTAAAAAGTAGCTCATGAGATTATTAACATTATTATGAGGTTCATTAATAATGAGAATTTGTACCATGAAGTTTTTGTGTATAATATATTTCATTGACATCTTTTAAAGAACATTAATGGATTCGTTATTCCTAAAACATATGGAATTCTTTATAACATAAAACATCTTTCAGAAGTAAAATATGTCAAGGAAAATTGACTTGAAATATTGATCAGTTCACGCATTATCATATAAATCTTCAATTTGTATTGACTTAAGTTTTACACGTAATAATTTATTGAAAGAAATTAAGTTCTGGAATTAAAGATATTTATTCCAGAATATAAATGTTTTGTATAAACTGCTCTATTTTCGGCAAAATAAGTTCATAACATTCAAATGAAAGAAAATCCCCTTAAACATGCTTTATTTTCTAGTATTATTATAATAATATAAAAAATAAAAAAAGCACTTATAGACCCCAAAAATATAACAAAATATTAAAATTTACTTGAAAATATAAATTTAATTTTAAGTAGTAAACATTTTTTTAAAAATTACTGATAAAACATAAATGTTTGCAAATGATATTGGATAATTCATGTGAAATGCTATTTGCTTTATTCAAGGAAAAGTAAAGCATAACTGAAATTATGAATATTTAAGACCATTCTCTGCTGAATTTTTGACTTTATGTTGTCTTCCTTTTAAAAATAATGCTATTTTTATGTTTTTTATTTTGCTCTCATCACCCACATATAAACACAATTAATAAGTAATATTAAAAACAAGTTATATATATCATACATGACATAAGAAAAGGATGATGTAAACACGTATTTTATCTGACATTATATGTATCAATGAATTAGCAGTGACAATAGTCCACAAAACTTAAGTTAGCTTTTCTATTTAATATGTAATTAATTTTTAAGTATGCATACTTGGACCTTTGACTGGAAAATTTGGCATCGTGTAGCTGATAAGTTAAAAGCCTAAAATTGCTTTAAATCTTTTTAACATTTGCCTCGTAAACTGCCATTCCACATTCATGTATTTCTATGGAAGAAAACAAGAAAATTTCTAAGCACCCTTGCTAACACAGATGCATGCAGAAGCCCTACATACATATCCATTTGTTTTACAGAAGCTGGAATTGAATCCATGACATTCCCCTCTGAACAGTGTTGTCCCAAAACAAAGAGACAATAAGGCCCGTTGTTTTATAAGTGGTAAAAAGTACGAAATATGAATAACTGACAATAAAATGCAAATATGCTAAATACATAATATGCCAGTTTTTTACTTATTCATAAATACGAACTTATGTTTAATTGATTGAAAAGATTTTTGTTTAAATGGTTTAGTAAGATTATAATAAAGATATAATTGGTTTAGTATAAAGATAATAATGACATAAAGATAATTGGTTTAGTATGCATTATATTAGAAATACATGCATAACATATAATCATATTTAAAAACAATTGTTATTTTCATTTCATTAATAATTCATGCCATTCATTTTATTAATCAGTGCAAGTGTAATCTCTTATTTTTTCTTTTTCAAAATCACGTATATTAAAACAGATGTTGGGAAGCATCGTATTGTTTTTCACCAAAAAGTACCCCAGTCTTGTTAGCAATTCTTCTTCTTGTATTTCAGGTGGCCCCAAGACACGTCAATATCTGAAATTTGTTTTTTTCCATTCTTATGCAGTACGGTATCATTTATATAATCACCCGATAATTCTTACGCCTGAGTCACTTTAAAAAAATCTTTTAAAAGAAATCAGTAATGGGTTTCCTCATCGAAGTTCATGGATGAGCCATACATCTTTACTCAAGTCGTCAGTAAATATTATAGGTTTTCTTCAGTTACGTAGTAAGACTGCATATCAAACAGATCAGTATGTCGTTTTTTTCTGCAACATCACTCCAAGTATAGATTGACATGTATTTTGGACTGCAATCAATAATCTCTTACCCGATTCCAGGCCATGATTAATCTTTGTAAAAGTACCTCACAACATCTGCACTTGAAGCAATTGATTGTACTCTGATGCATGGCCTGTAAAATGATAGTTAGGTAATGCGGGGGAAAATTCCACTTGAATAGCTGCATAACAATCCAGCCCTTCAAGTGCAGTTAATTATCCACAATTAGAAGGATTTATGATTCTCCAGTGAAAACATCGTTCCAAGTTTCTCTACCATAAAAGCTTAAAAAAAAAATAAGTGCAAGTGAAAGAGGCATGAAATGAGATCGCAAAAGGGAGATTTTTCAAATTTTAGTTCATAAGCCGAAAAACTACTAATGCATCTAGAAGACTATTAGAGATTAGTTTATAAAATTGTGAGTGTTTGAAAATCAGAAGTTCGAAAATCGAGCATTTATAACACAAATACGCTTACATGTATATTTAAAGGGAAACATCAATACACCTATGAACAAATGGGACATTTCAAAATGCTCTTCTTAAGCACTGAAATATAATCCTTCTACTAGTTTTGATACAAAATGTATCCGTTCATCAACAAAAATTCCTTACATCATAATAGTATGAGGTTGATTCTTAGAACTTTAATAAAGTTATATAAGTCTTTAATTTTTGTCAAAAGCGTAAAATGTCAGATTTTACAGTCTTTCAAAAATGGTAGTTTAGAAGTTTAGCTAGCTGGAGCAACTAAACAGTCAAACGCTTAGGTATAATTAGAAATGCGACATTCAAAATCACGATAGAATACACAGCATAACAAGGCAATTTCAGTAAAGCTAAATATATAAAGTGGAACAATCATGATATGGACAGCCATGTCATGATTTTATGCTGGTCTAATAATAAGCTTGGAAGGTGAAACCATTGAAGAGAACTGTAGAAAAGTTAACGTTGAGATAGTCTATTCTATAGTTAAAAATTAATTTCCTGCAGGTAATGTAATATTTAGAAAAAAAACGTTTCAATTCATGCAATAAGAACTATCCAGTAACGATTTGGGGAACATGAGGATGAATTGAAAAATCTATTTTATTTTCCAAATTCCTCTGATTTTAAAATAGTAGAATGTTTTGATTTGTTTTAAGGGGTTCAATCCAGAATCGACATCCTCCACCAACATTTCTCCAGAAAAATTAACAATGAAGAATGGCGACGGCATTAAATTTATATGTGGGTAAAACCACATGTACTTTTAAATCGATGAATATAAATTAATTAATACTTTAAAATAATACTTTACTAATATGTAACTTCGTATTCATATTAATGGCTTCTTGTTTCACATTTAATGACTTATAGTTTAAAAAATATGTTACAAAATGAATGATTATCAGATTAACGACCACGGCAAATTTCAACAAACATAAAGAATCATTATAAAAATATGACTTATCCCTGCTAAAGTAGCATAAAAAAGTTAACTCTTACAAAAAACAAATACTACAATTAAATTAAAAACCTAATGATTTCAATTAAAATAGAACAGTTATGAAATACGATTATAAGTATTTTAAATTTGACATCTTTCACTTCGAAACTTTAACCTTTACCCAATTATCCCTTTAATGTAACTAATTAATTAAATAATGTTGTTTTTTAAACTTTCTCTTCTGTAACAACATGATTTAATATAATTACATTAATCACACACAAGAAGGAGAAATACGTTAAAATTATCGCTTGAGTGTTTGAGATATCGTGCAAAAGACAAACTTATTGCTTCATAAGTCTACTATTCAAATAGTAAGGAAATTTCGAAAGAATCAAGCAAATTTGGTTAAATCTTTCTTTTAAACAAAACATGATAAAAAAAAGAGAAGGAAATATGCAGTAATTTTAAGAAACTTTCTTATGATGTTTGTTACGCTGCCCTTGTAACACATATTCAAACGATATTATTTCGGAATATGTCGCTTTCATAAAAACGAATCGTTTCCTTCTTTTTTAGATTCTAAAGTGAAGTGAAGAAGTCTTATCAATCGATCTGTGAAGAATTATTTTGTAACATACATGTTACGTTAATGTACTTCCCCCTTTCGTGTAACTCTTCACTAAAAATACTGCTGTGACGCGTTTCGAAATAGTTTTAGAGGTCACTGTGAAAATTAATTTACAGGATAATGGCAGTTAAGATCGCGAATTTTAGATATCGTTTTTATATCGTCATTCTCACTAGATTGAAAATATTTTAAGTAACGAATAGTGTAATTATTTTGGTTTCCTCGATTTAAATTTGAACTAAAGATAAAGCACATCAAAATTCACGTGTTAAGTCGGCATGCAGTCAATCGTTATGTTGCAATTCGTGTCAAGCAATTTTAAAACACTTCTATCCGAAAAAAATTAAGTTACAAAATTAAAATTACCTATCACTATTTTTACCACTTATATTCTAGATCAAGAAAATTATTTTAAATGTATCTTATAACAAGAAGGCGGATTTCGTTTTAAGTAAAAGTGATAATTAGTAGTAAAACTTTGTGAAAGTAAAACTTTTACTTCTCAAAAGAAAATTAATGAACACAGTATAGTGCAGTTGTAATGAAATGATTTTATCCTTTTTCACGAAAGAAGAGCCTGTATTAATAGTAAATACAAATATGATAGTGATATTTTTGAAAATCATGTTTGGAAATTCAATAACATTGAATTTTGTATGTTGCTTAAATACTTGCAAGTGCAATGAAGATTAAATTCATTACTTGGTTACTGATGTAGAAATAAATTTATATATTAGCAAATTTTCCTTTCGGAAACTAATGGCATCTGCTAAATGTTTAGATAAATTATAGATAAGTATTTTATTGACAAAATTTGATGGAGTTTAAACAATATTTTCTTTTATTTACAATAAAAAAAAATACACAAGAATATCAATGAAAACTCCTCTTCAATATTTATTAAAAACAGTATTCAACAAAAATAAAAGCTGTTAAATGTATATACATTAAAAAAAATTATTAAAAAATAATTCCACTAATTTTAATTTTATTTAAATTAAATTAAATAATTATTGCATTTAAAAAAATACCTGAAAAATATTATTTAATGGAGAATAAAACTATAATAGTATTTTATTAAAAATATATAGTTAAAATACAAAATTTAAGAAACATACATAACAAATATACATTTAAAGGTATATAACTTCAATATTTTTGTTTCTCATTAGAAAAATTCTATGAATAAAGGCAGTGAAGTAAAACTGAATACTAAAATATAATAATAAAAAATTAATTAATTTATAACAATCCTGTCTATAATGTTTTTTATATAATTTTCCTTAAAATATTAACAGTTTTATTAAAATTATTTTTACGTTTTTCATGAAGTGAAAATAATTATTAATATCAGCTAAAATTAATGTAAATCTTACAAAACTTTAATGCAAAGTGCAAAGTTTGTGCAATTAAAAATATATAAGAACGCTTAAGTTTATCAAAATAGAAACGTTTGCATATTTAATATATTAGGTAGAAGATATATAAATCCATTATTTTTTCATTCTATGACTGTAGTGTTCAATATCTTATTCAGTATCGATCATACAATTTCAGATTTATGGTAGTTGAAAAGACCACATTTCACACTAACAAAATATTTTGTTTTTTGTTTTATTTACTCCGTTCATTTATAAGGTGTTAAAAATTGAATTTAACAAAGAGAAAATACAGGATTTCATTGATAAAACTGAAAACACTAGTCAGTCAATTGAAAATCAGGAATGGTGTTTATGGAGCCTATACTATTACAGCCAGTTTGGTTTTTTCAGTTCCATTCAAATATATTTGATGTTAAAGATGCCCCTCACACAATAAGGCCCATCATCGAAAATATCATTAAAAATCACAAAAGTCTCCGAAGTTGAACAACATGTTAGCTGTTCAGAAGCTATAGGTCAACCACAAAACATTTTGAAATAATTTACACTAAACATAAGCCATTAAATATTGGGCCATAAAGACTTATATATTAAAATATTATAAATTGTAAAAGATGGAAAAGTTTCATTTTATTATAAATTGTACTTCGTATTTTCGAAGTAGTTCTCACAAAATTATATTTGTAACAATAATATTTGATTTTTTACTTAAATTTATCTCTCTTTTGATGATTTATGAATTCATAAAATGGCCATAATGTGTGCATAATATGCAGATATAATATTATGCACTCAAGAGATTTAAGTGGTCATTTTGAGAAAACTAAAAAAACTAAATTGCTTAGCATTTTATTGCTCACGTTTTAATCCAAAAGAGTGACGCAGTTGTATTTTGATGAAAAATTCAGCAATCTATACATATTTTTTTTTACTTTTTTATTGTTTAATAAGAGTTTTTATTGATTATTCCCAATTTTAAATTTCCGAATATCCATTTATTTTTTTATAAGCAAACTCATGGATTACTATATATAATATTAGCATCCTCAAAATATTTTATAAATATAATTCTACAATTTTTAAAAATATTTTTATGAAAAATTTTCTAAGATATATATATTCTAGGTATCGCGTAACTGTCAATTTGTTAGATTTTCTATAGAAATGAACTACTGAAAATGAGAGGATTATTTTGTTCTTCTTGTTTATAGTTTCGTGTTTAGAAGCTATGCATCATTACATTTAATTTTGAAAAAAATAATGTTCTTCTTATATACGTAATACATTTAACTTAAGAAAATTTCAAGAATCTTAAAATTTATTTTTAAAAAAATCTTTTTAAATTCTTTCTTCTAAGGAATTTATTTAAAATAGTAATTGCAAAAATTTCTTGTCTAGCAAGATAAATGAAATCTCGTATAAAACTAGTTTTTATTTTCATCGGCGAATTAAGAAATTACTAACTCCTTAATTATATTGATAACATTTCCAAATATCAAGATATTAGGTAAAATATTTTTCTTATGAATAATTTTCAATATTTTGAATTAATTATCAATTGGTTTTCTTATTATGAATTTCGAAATTATTTATCATTAATTATTTTTTAAAGAAGTTTATTTAAAAAAGGTATACAATATGTTTTTAAAAAGTAATTTTTATTTGTATTTTAGAAATTAACAAAAAATTTAAGTATTTAGAAAAAAATTAATGTATGACTTTAATGCATAATGATACAGATTTTCCAATACCTGCAACAAACAACATTTCTAGCAGTCAAAAACTGTAACTGTAAATTAAGTTTTTATTAGAGTACAAATTGCTTTGATTTCTGAAAGCCAACCTAACCAATAAATCGGAACTTTGTACGTTAAACTTCCTTAAGTTCTAATACTCCTCAAGTGGTATATAAAAATTCTTTCAGAAAGAGCTAGAAATATACCAACAGTTATCGAGTTGCTCACTTAATTGATAACTTCTATTGTTATCGGTTGTTCTTACTAATTAATGGGATAAATCCCCAACTCGTCAAATGCATCTTAATTTTGTATTTTGAACAAAAGAGAAAGTTGAAATTTGAACGAATATTCTTCTTTCCAGATCACATTAGTAACGATAAATTAAGGCATAAATTTCACAAACCCATTCATTCTGCAAAATAATCTCTCTCAAAGGAGACAGTAAGAATCGATAAGAGATCAATTTCCTAATTAGTTGTTTTCTTACAATTCAAACTACGTATAAAACAGTGAATTGGATATCACTATTTCAAACATTGTTCTCATCTGCAGTAATGCATGATTTTAATGTTTTCTTGGGAATTTTTTCATCAAAATCCCTCTGTCAATCACCGTATTATTCTTTTGTCGAATAAAAACATATTCCTATGTGATGATAAAACTCATCTATTTTCTATAATCATCTATAATATGTTCACTAAGCTGTTCCATAAAGATTAAATTTGATGAAGCTGTAACTCAAAAAATAGTGAAATGGTGTATCATAGATTTTGAGAAGACATTGCTCGTAGCATTTGTCTAGCTTACAGAAAAGATTTCTGATATCAGGTATACTTTCTATCAGTATTTTGATTGAATAGAACCTGTTTTTAGCGAAGCATCCGTCGAAACATTTTAAAGACTTTTATTATTTGAATTTTTAACCTTTCTTTAATTCTTTGAATCTAAATAGGTTCATACATATTTAGATTTCATATTTCAAAACATCAATCTTAAGTAGAAATACTTAGCCTTAGTAAATTTGAGCTTTCACTCTCATTATAAAGTTATGCCTTACCACAGATTTTAATAAATAATTATCATTTGAAGAAGAAATAGAAACAAGAGATTTAATTATTTGTTTTTATATGCAATTTTCATAAAACGACTATATTTATACATCAAAATGATTAGCAAATAATTTGCAACTTTCAACTGTAAGTTTAAATGTTGCAAATAAATCCAATTTTTCCAATAATATAATTTTCATTTAATGGTATGCTCATACCATTCATAATCTAGCCAAGGACTAGCAAATTCAAACGGTTAATGTAAGTAATACGATTGCTTTTTGTAACCTATAATCCTTTAAATTATTGAGAGAAAATCCGAATTATCAAATTACCATACACAATTATCCTAAGAATGTGATGGCTGAGAGCATTACATATTGAATTTCCATTCAAAGGAAAGATTTACAGTCACGGAGTTTCCATAACTTCCCAAATGAAATGCAAGTTTTTAATTGATTATGTAATAATAGAAAGAATAAATAAAATTCTAAAACTGATAAAAACTACCAGTGGGAAAATGGTAAATTATTTATTGCGTTTTTAAACAAAACACTTATTTCTTACTAACATTTAATTATTAATAAATACATGAAAATTTTGTTAAAATAATCCTTTTTATCCAAAAATTTATTTTATAAATATAAATAATAGAAAAAATACCTTCTTATCTTAAAAGAATACATTTAGAAAGATATTTTTCTTTTATTCCCTCTAAAATAACTTTCGAAGTTGCTTAAAATTTATGTTAAATAATATCCAGAATTTAGATAGCTTATGTGAGGTATATAAAATCATCTTAATGTATATTATTTCGAAGAATTAAATAAGCAGATTTAATTTTTCTAAAATCACAAATGATACAAATAAATTTACAATTACAATAAATAAGAATGTCATACGTATTTGTACAATTATATGTTTTTAAATTCTTTATATTTTTATCATAAAATTAAATTTAATCTTTAAAATAGTGTCATGTTGGCTATCAATTTTGAGTGCAATGTCTAAGTCATCACAACATCATTGATAACACAGCAATAACTGTTCTTATGTATAAATTTCGTTGAAAATTATTTTGTTTTTTAACATAATGTAGAATTATATTGATTCCAATTTCTCTTTCACTGTTTTATAGGTATTTAGATTCTCTTTTTTAAAAGATTATCACAGTTAAGTTAAAAAAAAATATGCATTAATATTTTTAAATTTTATCTGTATTATCAGTTTCTAATTATTTTACAAAATTAACTGTATTTTGAATAGCGTATTTGTCAAGAAATAAAAATTATTTATTCCCATTCAAAGAATTCATTCATTAAAGCTTAAATTATATTGTGAAAATATGCATTAAAATATTTATTCATTAGTCTACTGTCTTTGATATAAAATGTCTTCTTTTGTTTTATTATAATATAATAATGAATAAAATATATTTACTTTAATCTATGCAAAAATGTATATTGTTGATATATAAATATTAGAAACATTTTATGAAATCTATCTTAAAATGTATACTTAATTTAGAAATTCTTCATATAAAGAATAAAGTATAAATATACAAGAAATCCTATAATAAATATTTCATTAGTAGAAATACGACCATGTAAAATATTAAAAATATTCTATAATAAGTATGTTGTAATGAAAAATTCCAATATGTATGAATTTCATGCAAAGAAAATATTTCTTCACATCCATATAAATATATAATAAAAATGTTTTTAATCAGATTCTTTTCATGATTTGTATATCCTTATAAAATGCATGGTCATGAATTTAAATTTGTCATAATAAATTTTATGTAATAGTATAGAAGCTAATAACATTTTTTACAAAATACTATTGTTTATGTTACTAGTATGAATAATTTTGTTTACCCTTGTGAAATATTAAATTCATCAATGGCAATTTTGTTAAATTACTTGTACTTGTGTTTGAATTGAATAAATATATATCTTTGTAAAAGTTTAACATAGTTTCATGATACAACTTTTTGAAAAAAAATTTAATTAGTAAGATGAAAGCAATAGATATGAAAATGTATATTGAAATTAAGACTTTATTTATTTAGATGATAATCAAAAGTAAAAATTATTTATTTCGAAATATTCAGTGTTTCTGTTACTTATATATTAATTTATACTTAATTAGTAGATAATATTATATAAAAATCTGACATAGTCAAAATGTTGAAGGAAAAATTATAACCCTCAATTTACCATGAATAACGAATCAAAGAAACAAACACAAGAAATTTCAAATTTACATACTCGATTCGAACAACTTTCTTTTTTTTATATTTACATGCCATCGTTCCTAATTTTTTATTTGATGAAGAATATTAATATTTGAAGAAGTTTCTACTCTGATACATGTTTCAGAGTAAGTGAAGCAAAACCTGTCGCAAGTCTCATCACACTGATGTGTTGATCCACTTGAAGCAGATACTTGGAGCTGATTTTTGTCAGAACATTAAAATTAATCATGAACTTTGGCTGGTAATATTTGAAAAGGTTGCCATCAACGAATTTACTATGTTATTCCAAATGTTAACCCAACCTGATATCGTTTGATTATCTTTAATCCAATCAAAAATTGTTTTGCTGAAAATGTCTATTCATAGTAAATTGTTCGAAAAAAATCTTTCTGCTATATAACATACGAGTGAAGACAATCTTGTTCAATTTTCATAATTATAGGCCATTTTTGATAAAAGACAAGAACGCTATATTGAAAAACCTAGAAAGAAACTCAAATTTTAAAAAAAGAAAATGTGTGTGTGTTCAAAACTATAAGAATATTTCACAAGTCCTACTTTTTCATTTTGTTTTCTTGTTTCACATTCTTTTTATTAACCTAATTTAACAAACAGGCTTCTTTATTTTTGTTCAATTCTGCTTATAAAAATATTTTTATTGTGATATTAAATAACCATTTTTTTTCTATTTAAAAGTTTAGAGTTACTTTAAGAAATTAAAACCATTATTTAAAAAAAAAAAAAAAACTTTTTTTAAGAAAATATTTTTGAGGTGATAAGGTGGACACAAAATGTAGTAAGTATTTGAAGTAAATAAAAGAAAACTATATATCAACAAAAGATATTTCAAAACATTATTTTTTGTTTATATGATGAAATTCTTAACTAATCCAATTTGCTAATAGCAACTTTCGAAATAAGTTAGGAGGAAATCTGCTTCAAATTAATATTTAACTTACTTTTTATTGATTCTTTATTTCTATTGATTATATTTTTCTGATTTGACGTCATTGTATAAAGCGGATCTTCTTCAAACTGAACTAATTGGTTTTTTACGTAAGCAGCATTGGGGTAATATTTCATTTTCTTTTACCTTTCTTAAAAAAGTTATTTCTATTTTTACATTACTCCAAGTGCTTTAACCAGTAATATATAAGAAATTTCTTCTTATTTTCTCTGCAATGTGGTTCTTGACATGTCAATTACAATATTGCTATCAGAGTAGAATATTAAACATGCATTGACGACAATGCTTTTTGCTTTTTTTATTTTCTGCAGTGTGCTAAAAGTGAAACGTGAATTTAGTTTTTATTTGACGATTTTAGAATTTTCTCTCAGAAAATACCTCCTAAATTTGTAATTCCATTTTTCATTTAAATTTGAAGAATAAAATAAAATTTCAATTTCAATTATTCTTAATTGTGTATTTCTTTTATTGGCCATCAGACTTTACGGATATATTTTTATAGCATGTTTCACATTTCAATATTATTTTTCATTACATTTAGTTTTATATATAAGCTCAAAAATACTTTAATTTTATATACTTGTTTAATAGATTGTTGCTTATTCCCTCATTTTTCACATAATCTATAATATTTTCACAAACATTGTAGCAAACATTAAAATTCAACCATCGCCAATATTAAGTAATTATTACCATTAAATATTTAAGAATACAATGATACTTATGCTTTACATTTTAGCAATTTCAAAACTTAACTTTACAGTATTTTTAACAAGTAACTTAACGTTATCATAATTCTCTTTCTGTTTTGAATTCTGGTGTTTTCAAGTATATTGTAATATTTCTACCATACGTTGTGCTGCTTTTTTTTATTAATAACATATAAGGCTTAAAACTGCTATTTTTTTAAATTGTGATATGGTTTTATAAAGTTGGTAGAATTAGTTGCAAATATAGACAATGAAATAAGCATATATATTATAGTCTCAATGAAAGTTGGTAAAACACTTAAAGTTAAATTATAACACCATTTATATTATTATTGAATTATATAAGCAGCGTTTTGAAAATGATAAAAATTTGTTTATGAAAATGTATGACTCAATAAGCAAATGTATATCGTAATTATTGTTTTCGTGTAAAATTTAAGGAGTATGTTGTTAAGATGTAATGAACAATGTGTTATTGCCTTTATATTCCCATTTTCACATGTGTATGAATTAAAATTAACTATGGCTTTAATTGTTACTAAACGTTATCACAAGAAGATCTGTTATATTGCATAATATATATTATTTGCTTTTGAGAAAATGTTTTAAGCAATATCGATTTTGCTTATTTTACTATATTTTACCTTTAATCTTCTTTTTTTTTATTCTAATGTTATAATTCAAAACATTATCTGATTTCTAAATTACTTTGTGTTAAAATTACTTTCCTATAACAAAGTATTTCTCTAATTTATTTAAAAATTATTTTTTTCCTTAAAATAAAATATTATTTTTAACACTATATCATTAATTATTTCTCAACAAAAAACGTATACTATTGTAATTTAAAAAAAAAGTAAAATTTTTTATTTTGATACTGTTTTAAGCGAAAAAAAATCATTTAATTTTTTTTAAAAGACAATGATTGATTTCATATAAAAATAACATTTTGGCTTCAATACTTTGCAAATGAAAAAATTTCAAGATTATTTATTTTGATTTTGACAATATACCCATTAGTTCAGAAAAAGATTTAAATGTATATATATTTAAATGTATTTAAAGTATTTTCATTTCAATATATTTAAATTTTTCCTTTTATTTCCATATTAAATTTCTCATTGAAGATACAGGAAACGAATAAATTGTTATAAATGATTATAACACAAAGCAGTATAGAACAACTGTGCTGTACAGTTAAAATCGTTTTCATCAATTATTATAAAATAATCTTAAATATATTAATATTTTTCTCTTTATTAATACGAAAAAAATGGTATTTTATCTCTCATAAAAAAATTAATATTTTTAATG
>JAPDSC010089869.1:981-11691 GCA_026290005.1 Latrodectus geometricus | reverse complement strand
ATATATATATATATATATATATATATATATATATATATATATATATATATATATATATATATATATTCTATTTTGAACTATAGTCTCTCCAAAGTCTCTCCGAAATTATAGTCAAACTTCAAATTAGTAGGATTAAGAACAAATTATAATAGTTAGTTGGATTAGTTCTAGAAACATGTATTTAGAGATAAATTACTTCAAAACTATTTTTTTAAAGAATATTCATATTTCTAATATTTTTAATTTTTTCAGAGTCATTTAAGAATTTAGTGAGTAACTTATGAAAAATTTTTTGAAGTTTAGTTTATTTATTTTATTCTAAGTTATTTAGTTTATATATACATATGATAAAATAAGTAAGATGAAATATTTGTTGAATATCTTTTTCATTCATTTCATATATTTGTTGCAGCTCCCATTGTTGCATATATTAGGATTTTTACGAGCTTACTGTTTAGTAAATTTAAAAACTATTCACTCAATCGTTTTTTTTCCTCGAATATTAATTTATTGCTTTTATTAAATTTGCTTTTGTTGTTTTTCAGGTCTAAAGATCTTTTTTTGTTGCCTTGAAAACTACAATATTTGAAAATTTGAGATAACCTTTTTTAATTAATACTTCAGGAAATTCTCTTTTGAAATACTTTGGTATCTCGTAACAAAGAACCAAACATCTGAGGATTAATGTAAGAAATTAAAATTTGCATGATTAAAGTACTATTATTTTCTACGAGGATTCAATTTAACCCTAAGAAAAGTTGTCCATAAAAGTCTCAATCACTCTACTCCACAGAAGTGTTGGAAGTACTAAAGCAACATCTCTATGCATTAAACAACAGTAGCTGTGAGAAATCTGCTACGTTTCGAAAATGCTTTTCTCCTACTTATACACTGATCTTTCTTCTTATGTCTAATATAAAAGAATTGGTACTTGATAGAGCTTATGCCCACAGCAATTTATAATATTAGAATTGAATTGTTTTTTAACTGTTTAATCATGTATGCATTAACTCTTGCTTAAAGTAAAGTTTAATAATGTCTCTGATTATGAATAACATTAATTAGTTTCCACATTTTACAATCCAGCTTCAAATTTAAATTGCTTGGTCATGAAAACATTTTTACCATGATCCAAATGCAACTATTATATCAATGAACCAAAAGGGCTTTTTTTAACATACGAAAAATGTTTGGATTTGCACTGGCAAAAAAAAGCGATGCACTGACAAATTTTTTTTTAAATTAACACCAATTAATATTGAGTGTAAGCACTGGAATACTTCCCAGAGTTGGGTTCCACTAGTTAGATGGCAGCATCTGAGTGCGTCTTCGTACTTTAAAAGCAGAAACCTAGCATAAGATGTTCAATACTTGATCCACCATCCACAGAAATATCACTTCACTTGAAAGACATTGCTACACGACTTATTTAACGCACCTCGGCCACCTTTAGTGAACACGACGGATCTTCAGTTAAATCGGTATTTGAACTCCTTATCTTCATATAATGAAAACGAAAGACTAACGAAGCAGACCACAGTGATTTCACAGTACATGAGTGTTCATAACGATAACTCATTGATATTTAATTTATGGCATTTACATAATATGAAAAAGTATTAAAGAAAGAAGAATTTATACGTGTTCAAGATAGCAGGTATAGAATGTGCTAAAACAAGAAAAAATTTTAAAAATTCCTTATTGAGTGATTCCAAAGCAATCATCCTTTCACGCAAAATGAATATTATATTCCTGTTCTTTATGGAAAATATGACCTATTGATTCCGCTGAGCAAACTATTTAACACTAAATTTGATACGGAATTTAAGAACTTAAAAATAAATTTTTAAATGCTTGAAAAGCTTATAGCGCTCAAGATATATTTCTCGTATTATTTTTCGAAGAATGTTTTAGGCGGAAAAATATTTTTAAAAATAATCAATTTAATGGCATTTTTGTTAAGTATTAATTAAAAATTACATAAGCAGTATTTTTAAATTAATAAGTAAAATTATAAAAGTTTTTTATCACTTTAAATTGATTTTTATTTTTATAAATAAAAATACAAGTTACATTTGTGATAGAGAGATAACTTTAAAGTTATTAAAGTTATTTGAATTAAATTATAGCATTAATTTATTACTTATATTTGAATTAAACTATAAAGGAACAAAAATATTCACTTCTAAATATATTTCATATTAAAAATAGTATAAATTTTAAATGAGAAAAACACTCTGCCATACATAAAATTACTCAATAATACTAAAATTTGTTAAAAATTATGGTTAAAAAATAATATGTGTTTAATTACTGTGATTACTGCTTAGTTAGAATATTTTTAAATCAGTAGCACTGTTGATTAGCTATTCTACATAAATAGATCATATAAAATGCATTTATTTTATGTACACTTCATTTGATGAACATATGAACGTATATTTATAAAAAGTGTAAATGCTATTATACTTTATAATTATTAGTTTTATTATACATATATATATAGTATTGCATGAGGACCGTTGTAAGATATTTTAGTATCCATTGTCCATTACGTAAATTGTTTTCCAGGTGGACTTTTATAGATAATGGGCAACATTTACCTGTCACAAGGACTCAACCTGATGGCCATGTATGCAAAATATAAGAGCATAACGTCCTTCTCATGTTGATCAACAGTGGGTAATGTCGAACTCGGAACCTTGTGCTACGGCAAGAGCTGTCTTACCATTTAACCATGGTGAGCTTGTTAAGGGTACGAAAAAGTAAGATAAAAAGTTTCTCACATGCTTATAAAGTATCTAACTTTATAGAGAATTTGGTTTTATTGTCGCCAAACTGCATTTTTTCGCTCTTGGTATTTATCAAGTAAAACTTTTAAGGTTAGTAATTTTTTCGCCTAATACAGCTGTGTAAAAACTATTAATCTATTAATAGGTGAACAATAAATGCGTAGAATTTTCAAAAATTTTTCGAATTTTTAAATTGGATAAAATTTTTAAATATTAAGCATTTTATGTAGAAAAAATTTCTATGTTTTCTCGCTGACAAAAATTTTGTTTTTCATTCAATTAAATTTTGTTACAAAAAAAGTTAAATTAAATTTTCACTTAATCACTCCAGCATACTTCAAATGATGTCAACTGCTTCTTAGAAACTTTTAGATAAGAGCTTCTTTTATAAACAATGAGAGTGTCTTTATAGACTTTTATAGATTTGAATGTCTTTTATATACTTTAAAATTAACAGTATATTAAAAAATAACTTTTGAAATTTGTAGCATAACAATTATACATCGCATTTTTACCTTTAAATATATTATGTGCTTGTTGATTTAATTCCTTCACATTCAATTTTTATGTAACAAATTTTTATCACTATAACAATCAATCAAACAAAATCACAAAGCTTTTTGCTAAAATTGAAACAATCCACTTTTATATTATAACCATTATTTTTACATGTAATTTAACTATTTTGAAATAAATTAATTTTTTTAATCATTCGATATTCGTGATAAAACAATTTATTCAGATTTCTAGAAAATGGAAAAAACAAAATTTTATTTCGTTATCAAAATTTTTAATACCCTATTAAGATTTTGTAGAAGTTTTGTTTTCTTGAGATATGAAGTTCATAGCATTTGAATCAATTTATAATTTCCTTTCATAGCGCCCTCTGGTTACGCGATAGAAAACTCTTCAATATTGATCAAGATTTCTTAGATCTCTCCAGTTATTTTCCGATTTTCATAAGTTTAGTATATACTTTGTATGATACTCAATTGTGTTTGTGTGTGGGTCGTTTCAAATAAAATCTTTTCCACGTGGACCTTACTCATTTTATAACAAATAATTATACCATTCCTTCATATTATGGATTTTTTCTCATAACTTTAAATTATCAACAATTTTGAAACTCAGATTTTACCCCATCAAAGTGTACATTTCCTAGCCTTAATTTCGTAAATAGTACAAGATATTTATTACAGGTCAGAAACATTAAAATTGTAGAAATTCCCTATTAAATCTCCATTACTAAAGTTTCCGCTTTTGTTGAGATCATGCACTTAACTCATTCATTCTTCAGTTACGATCTTGGATGCTTGATCAAAAAAAAGCCTGGAATGTGATAATATCTCACAGAAATTAGTTATTATATTTTGCGATGCTTAGTTAACAACCTAACTACTGGAAAGTGTTTTGAGGTACTTAAACATCCTCTACGAGTACTTTTTATCGATAATTGACTGTATTTACTTGAAAGAAATTAACTATAAAATCACCTCCAAGACTTCACGCAAAAAACAGAAACATAACAACTTTCTTCAATATTTAAATTGTGCTTTGTATGGATCTATATTCTTAGAACTTGCTTTCAAGTCTGGATCTAGTCACGATCCTTCCTTGCCTTTATCGAATTTCCAAAATAATCATAAGATGTTGAATATCTTCCCTAATGTTTTGCATAATAACCCATCAATGATGTCTGAATTGCTAAAAATAAATTTTAATAGTTTTTTTTAATATTATATGATGTGATTTGTAGATTAAAACATGTACAAATCCTGACGTATAATCGCAAAAAAATATTAAACTTTATTATTGAGTTAAAAATAGTATATACAAGTTCGAAACAATTGAAAGGAAATATTAAACAAAATTATGTTATTTTAAAATAATGGATTGACAAATGAAAACGTCTTCACAATATGAACCGTCAAATAACTTACGAGTAGCAAAGAACATATTTTCAAAAATAAAAATGAAGTAATTATCTCTGTTCCCAGACTTGAATAAATTTAAATCAATTAAAAAAAATTCGAACCTCAAATTATTGCACATTTCTGTTCCAATAATTAAGCTCTGGAAGGAAACGTGAAAGAAGAATGGGAAAAATTATCATTTTAGGCAAACATGCTTCATATGTTTACTGGATGCAATATTTTTAAAAATATTCTTAAAATAGATACATTTTTTGACCGGTCAATCAAAATTTGGACTGCTGTTTGTACTAATTTCTCACAATTAAGAAAATCTCAGAGCCTGCATAAATGAAGTTTAAACTTTTTGTTCCAATAAAATGAGCGCTATATTTTATTGGATTATTATTTAAAATTATTATTTTTTAATAAAAATCAATTACGATGAGAGGAATAATTTAAATCGTAGCATTGCAAGATAAAAAAAAATCCATAAAAAGTAATGAATATTATGAAAATAAGTTGAGGGAATATGATGCAAATTAACAGAAACTGAAAAAAATTGTCATTTTATACAATTATTATTTTATAATGTAAATATTTGCAAATAAATTTATTTGATTGAAGAATTTATATTTTTATAATATAAAAGACATGTCAAAACAAAAATTAAGATGTATTTATAAAAAGTTTAGAATATTTTCTTGATTTTCTTTATTTCAAAAAGTCTATGAAACAAAAAAAAAATAAGGAAATAAAATTAATATATACTTTGCTTTTTATAAATTTAAATATTTTTATTGTACAATTAATTTTTTAATTAAATTATAATTGGAAAAATTTATTTACTGAATGTCTAAATGAATTCACACACACAGAAAAGTTTTATCTTGTTAATTTCAAATATATCTTATAAGAAGAATTTAATCTTCGTTTTTTAAGCTTATTTTTTTTAAAGCAATCCACTTACATTCAAATTATGTTGAGAATTTAAGAATGAAGAAAAAATTGAATTCAGGTGAAGGTCATCGTTAAAAATATATAAAAAGGGTAATTTATTTTTAACTCTATTTGAGCCCATTCATTTTAACTTTGCATATATACATCTAGCAATACCAGGAAAACAGTATGACTACAAAATGAACTGGCGATCGAGAGAGTGCCAAAAAAGCGTATTCCCCCTTGTTTCGTAATTTACAATGCTAACTACTTGATTATGCAAGACGCAGTGGTTTTGTCCTTGCACAATTGGAAACGAATGGGATTATGGAATAAAAAAATTCGCCGTCAGTACGTTGCGTAATTATTATTATGTAAGTTTATTATTTAAAGAATATAGCGCATTGTAATAGATGATTTTAAGTCTTTTCTTGGGTAGTTAGGGCTATTAATGTCTTCTAAAAAGATAAGGTGATTAATAAATTGCTGCGATGGAAAGATTGCCATAATTTGCATACAAAATTTAATCATTTTTATTTTTAGAATTATTTTTAATTGCCTGTAAACATTTTTTAATTTCGTGATCTTTTAAATTACATTTTCTTTATCCCCAAGAGGAAAATGTTTATTATTTGAAGTAATCATAAAAATATTTAAAAATCGATACTTAATTTTATTTTTTTTAAAAAAAATTTTATTATGGAAATTGATAATTTTGTTGTATATTTAATTTTAAAATGACATAAACATATATTCGAATTTCGGATTGAAAATTATGAGTCAACTATTTCGAAATAAAAAAGAAAGTGGAGTATTAACGACTCGGGCAACCTTATTTCTGAAAGTTAATTTAACAATTTTTAAGCGTTTTGATACAAAAGTTTCAAAATAGTTGTAAATGATATTTTTCATAAAATTGTTTGTCGAAAATAAATTGTTTCAATAAAAAACTTCTTAATCGAAAACAATTTCAAAGCAATTTGAATTCACAGTGACTCCAAATATTCCAAATATTGACTTCATAATATCCCTAATTTACAGGGGAATCAGTTATACAAAGTGTTTTACTGTAAAGTTTTTAATATTTCCAGTAATTTTTGTGTCTAAATTTTCCTTAAATAATTTGAAAGCAATTTTTGAATTGCTTCTATTGATTTACAGTAAATAAATGAAAATTATTTTTTGGACATGTATTAATACGTTTTGTTCAATTCAAATAAATTAATTTCATCATCACATGAAATTAATAATTTGTAATTATATTTTAATAGTTTTTTTCTAATTTTTTTACATCTTTTTAATGAATTTACATACTACCTTCGAAAACCGTGCCTAGTGTTTCTTAGATATAATTAATAAATACCATGTGCTTATATTTTTCATATTAAAACAATTTTCTATTAAGAAAACATGTTACATATTTTTGTTGTGTGATAGGCTTTGAATAATTAAAAATTCTGATGGATTGATGATTCTTTCAAAATTTAATATTCTAGGAACCTTACGAATCTTTTTTTTTTTTCCTTTATAAACATCTTTTTTGTAAAAATATAAAGGAACGAGTTTAAAAATAAGTTCACAAACTTTATCAAATAAGACAGTTAACTATGTTCTTAATTACAGTATAAAGCATATAATTTAATAAATTATAATAACTCGAAAGGGCTAAAATCACTCATATAGCATTTAAAGCTCATTAATCTTGCTTTAATTAATAGCTGATATTATGGGTAACCAAAATAATATATTATTCATCAATAAATCTTTCAAAAAAAATTTTATGAGGCATTTTTTACCTTCAATTTAATTAACTTTATTTCCATTTAATAAATTTAAATTGAAAATATAAATGATTTACGTAGTTTCAGCAAAAGAAAAGCACACACATTAGAGATGCAAAAACTTATCAAATTTCTGTCTATGTTCATATTTGAAGATACAAATTACAATTGCATACCAATAATTAGTAATTAATAAATTAGTTATATTACTGCATATTATTGCAGATAAAACATGTGTTTCAGCGTACCTTAACTAAGTTATTTCATAACAATCTTCAAGCACAAATTTTGAACTGCAAAGAGGAAGAAAATTTATTCAAGTTATTTTTACATACCATTTTCTCACATAAATTCCAGTTATCATTAATAAATATCAAATAGATTCATTCTAGATTTTTATAAAGGAAAAGTAATCTTTATTTAAAAAATAAATAAATAAAAACTAGGCAAATTTCTTCCCTTATTTGCATTTGTTTGTTTTGCAATGAAATTTTGTCTGCAGATTTTGAAAATTAAGAGCTAGCCACTTTCTATGATAAGAAGATGAAAATTGTTATTAAAATTTTCGTCTGTTTTCCTAGTTTCTATCAGCAGGAAACGATAAATATTTTATAAAAAGTATCAGATTTAAATAAATTCAATGAGAGATGAATCAAAATAACCATGTGAACGTGATACGTAATTGTCAGTATCGCTGACTATCAAATGTTTCATTATTTTGGTCTATATTAAATAATGAAATCGTTGGAAAAACAACCAATTTATTTCTTTTAAATTAATGATGCAATCGTGTGCGCGCGCGCATAATGTTAGTACATGTAATATCTTTAAAATTTATTGTGGTATGAATGCAAATGAACTGTAATGTTACAGCTAAAACGAAGAACATTAAGGAAATGGGGAAAAAAAGCTTAGATATTATTTTAATTAATAATGAATAAATAAATTATAGTAAATCTGACTGTAAAAGTTAATAGATAAATAACCCACTTAGAAGTAATAATTTCAAAAGTTAAAAATAAAAATTAAGTACAATTTGCATGATAGTTAAACAAGATATTATCAACTATATTCGGATGTTTCACATTGACTTTACTTTTCATCATTGAAAACAACTGTAACAAGACATGTAACAGACTGTAGTAAGACATTAGACTACAAATCTGTTGCCCCAATATGAGAATTTCAGATTTAAAATCCTTTTATTATGCATATTCAAATCATTGCGCGCATATAAAATGCGTAGCAACTCATGTAAGCGATAATATGCTACAAACACTGTTGCAACTTTGCCTTTTTTTATTATGTGCTTAAATGTTATATTCTGCTTTGAAAGGTTAAGAATGATAAAGAACGTTACTATTAAAAATTTACTAATCGACTAAGAATACGGACAGACATCCAAGAAATATTAGAAAAACATACAAATTTGTATAACATCTGCCACTTCCAAATAAGTATG
This sequence comes from Latrodectus geometricus, assembly GCA_026290005.1. Lineage (NCBI taxonomy): Eukaryota > Metazoa > Arthropoda > Arachnida > Araneae > Theridiidae > Latrodectus > Latrodectus geometricus. The sequence continues at coordinate 2,807 of JAPDSC010089869.1, read as the reverse complement.
ATCAGAAAAATTTAAATATTTTAAAAACAATGAACATGTCATTATAATGTGAACACTTTCTAAGTTAACTTTTTGACTGTGCTATCTAAATTTAAAAAAAGGAAGTGCCAATACAAGTTTTATGCTAATTTCAGAATACAGATGCAAAAACACAACAAAAGTGACAGACAGACCATTTTCTGAAAAAAATAGCGATTATATAACCCCACAAATATCTTCTGGAAACACGAAAAAAAGAAAAGAGGAACGCGTAACGATTAACCAGAAAAGTGATAACGGAAAAAGGAACTATGAATAAATAAAATCAAACACGTTATGCAACCGCAGATGACATAATGCGATCTTTAGTACTAGAATCATTAAACTGGCAACAGCCCAAAACAGTTCTCAAACTGTTTTTCGACCGCACTCAAGGTTATCTCTTCACCTTCTATTTGTTTTTCTTTTTCTCTTCTCATGGCTTTCTTTTATTTTTATTTTATATCGGCACGTGTCTTGGCATCGGCTCGAAATAGGGATGGAACATTTAAAATAATACTTTTTCATCAGCAAATACGATACATACCTGCGATATTCAGATTACAGTTCCATTGGCCTTTTTCATAACACGCCAATCAGAGCGCGTCACATATTCGACATAAGTAAATTTTTTATATTGATTTAAAATTGTATGAAGGTCTTTGATGGATGCAAAAAGTTATTTACTTGTTCTCCGAATGGTATTTTAATTATATTTTAGTTTGATTTCAAATTAGCCTACGTATTGGATAATTAGAAAATAATCAACATATTACAAATCGAACATTGTAACTACTTTTTCAATGCTCTCAATTTCGAATTAAAGTACAATTTATAAAAATCCAATTTGATTAAAATAGATTTTAAGTGAATTATCTTTTTATATATTTTTTTTTTTTAGGAATTCCTTTTTTTTTTTCCCCTTTAAAAGATTTTTTTTTTTAATTTGAATATGGAAAAGTTTTCTAACAGAACATTAACTACTGTTAGATTTTTCTTTAAAGTAAAACACATTCGAAGCTTCGCTTCTTAGAATAGAAATCGGATTTTAAATATATTTCAGCAAATTTATGTAACACTAATAATCAAAAAATATTTGCTTTTAATGTTACAATTTTTTTAATAAGTTCTTAATCAAAAGATCAAGAGCAAATATATGCTAAAAATTAAGACATGCTAATGAATAAAATTAAGAAATTAATATGTATACATACAAATAATGATAAACGCAGTTATATTCGGTTAATAAGAATTTTAATTGACTGACGAAAAATGATTGTTAAATGTTTTTCGTATAATTCTGAATTACTAAAATGTAATTTGAACAAGCTTAATGTTTGAAAAGTGAAGTACAGATTAGCAAATAATTTTGGTAAATTTTTTGACAGATTCAAAGATTTTTAAGTTTTTAATAATCAGAAGGAGCAGGTATCATTAAAATCATTGCGAAATGTATAATATTCTATTTTGTAATTTTTTTGTGATTACCATCGAACAAATAGAAAATTACATGCGATTCATGGTATTTAACAATAAGATAATTTCGAAATTTCCTCGGACCTGGTTTCCCACCCTAATTCCCTTTATACTTAACAAAACAAGCTGGAGTAGCGTGTGACGTGCAAAAGTGGCAATGCTTTTGTTATTCTGGTAATGTTTAGATAACTTATTGCACCATTTGAAATAAATTTCATGCATGATATTTTCAATCCTACGGATTGTTTTAAATTTTATAAAGTGGATTTCTTAATTAAGAAATTCTCTTTCATTTTTTTAAATATAGACAAAAATTTAAATTGAAAAATCAG
>JAPDSC010089853.1:401148-418099 GCA_026290005.1 Latrodectus geometricus | reverse complement strand
TGTGTGTGTGTGTGTGTGTGTGTGTGTGTGTGTGTGAGTGAGTGTAGCTATCCATATTTTCTATATTAAAACTTTACTTCTATGTTTATTTGATGTCACGTATTCGTTTATACTTTAATTTCTTCATTCAAATCGTCATTGAGTTTTAGTCATTCTTCAATTTTTTGTGATAATTAATTAATTAAACTTTAATTTCTTAAAATACGTACTTTTTTAAAATAATTTTAATGTATAATTTATTTATTATAGATTATATTAAATAAAATATACAATGAATGACAATCCTTTGCTAATTTAATGAGGTAAATTTTTTTAATTTAATTAACTAACATCATACAATGCTCCAAGGCACAAAAAATGATAAAAGTTAAATTCAAATTCAATGTATTTGTTAAGTTTCAAAACTAATTCACCCAACAATAAGCTGCCAGATATTTGTTATTGGGACTAAAGTATTTTCTTGTTAATTAAATTTGAAAGCTTCAAGCTATTCAAAAAATTGTAGGCTGAAATGCCTTTGAAAGCTAGTTAATCATGAGAAGTCATTGAACAGTAAAAGCAATTAGGGTACTAGGTAATGGTACCGTGTCTGTTAATCTAGATAATTAAAGAATTTTTAATGAATGTGGGATGTGGTACATGTGTGTGAAAGACTTGTCTGCATAACAAATATTAGTACTTCTTGTTATCAATTAAGTTTGTGCGCATAGAGTCTAAGTTTACTATTACTTAAACTTGGAAAAATATAAGAGAATATATATTTGAACATTGTTCTTTTCAAAAATATCCAATTAAAATCATTATATAAATATAAATATTTTTGTTCTCATTTTTTTGGGAAGATATATATAAGATAAGCACATTTTTAATAATAGCTTCCATCTATTTTAAGCCAGAAATGAACTTCAAATTAATTCTTTTACACACACGTTTCACTAATATTTATTCTTAAAATTTTAATTTTATATTCACTTCAATTTCAATGTTTTTCATCTATTTTCCTTTTAAATACTAAAAAATTCCTTGTTGTGTTAAAGACTTTTGTAGATTTAATTTCAGTAAACAGAAACAACATTTTGATGTCACTCTAATCATTAAATGGAAGATTTGATGTTTTTCTCAAAATGGTTATGACATTTATTGTATAAAATATTTGTAGACCAAGATTTTTAAACAATTTACTTGAATTATTTTTGACGTGGAGGGGAAGAGGAATTGTCTGGTTGTTTAGGGTGTTTGCCATCGTTATCGGAAAGCAGTGAGTTCGAATATTGCCCCAACCGAAGATTCGTATAATTCACTAATGGCCGCACGATCACATATAATATATCGTTGTCGCAATGTCTTCCGAGTGAAATGTTACCTTTGGGATCGTCTGTTAGTTCTCTGCTTCCAAATTAAGAACCTCCTTCTTTCGTGGCAATGATGGCACATCCATTGGATTTTCCAATTGAATTAATTGGAATTGCTCCCCCCTCTTCGCACTAAAAAGGTGGAATATACTACGTAGCTGCAAATTAGAAATTAAAAATCTTGATTTTTTTTAAATAAAATTAAAGGGATTATTTCAAAAAAGGAATAAAATGAATGGGATATAGGGATAAAAAAAAATTATAATAAGATAATGCATCGTCATCCAATTTTAAATAAACTATCTCTCTATTCCCTCTATTTTTACTACTTTTAATAATTTCATCATGAATACATTATAGGGAGATAGATTCAAGATTTCATGTCATCAGGATTTTCACCTTTAGCACCAATTATATTGTGAATTATTATTTTGTATAATTCACAATATTAAATGACAAATTTCTTTTACTTAACATTTTACATAACAATCTTCGATTTATATTTTAATCATTTGAAATAAATACCTATCATTATTTTTCGATTTCTAATTGAAAACCTATCATATATTCAGGTGTTGAAGTCTAATATTATAAATTAGTAATCAGGAATGTGACAGATTTCTTTATGCTTCATTTTTATCAACAATTTTATTAAGATATGAATTTAACTTCCATGAACTTCGTAATTACTTCATTTTACCAACTGGCTGGTGATTGGCGCATAATTATTCTGAATCTGCTCATGTTGTCACGCTTGAATATCTTCTGAAAAATCATTGACTGAATCCAAAACGTTTCTCAGACCCATTGAAAACTGATGTTTTTCATTTAATTGAACCATGAAATTTTATTCGACCTTCCACAATAGTGAAGACATACGGAAAATAACTAGTTATTATGTCTGAAGAATGAATTAAATCAATTTTTATCAAGTTTCCCTGCATATCCGCAAATTAATATTTACATTTGACTTTTATCTATTTAAAAATGCTGTTTGGAATCTATTTGAACTAATAACAAACAATGTTAATAATTATACTGAATAATTAATTAATCAAGTACCAAAATTAAAATTTGAGCTCCAATGCCGAATAATTCATAATGCCAATTTTTAATGTTTTTTAGGCGGTGAAAAAATCTTACCGAGATGAAGTAGAAATTGAAACGTAAAGATTCCTGAAAGAAGTTTATACAGGGTGATTCTAAATTGTTTTTACAAATTAAGACTGTTGATAATACACATCCAGACAAACAATAATTATATAGGAACATAGTGCCGCTTTCCATACTGAGAAGTTAAAAAGGGGAATTCTCATCTGAACATCCTACAGTGTTGGGTAGGTGAATGAATAATACCAAAGATTTCCCCATCATATTTATTGTTAAGTAGAGACCCTGACAGCAAATGCTAAAAATGCCAAATACGTATGTCGTTGGACAGTTGACACCAGCGAAGGTACAAATAGCGCATCCTCTCTTAGATTCTTGGTGTCATGTTAATAATAATAATAATAAGAATTTAGAATCACCTACGACAACAACGATTCTATCCACGAGATCTTCAGCTAAATCCACAGGTCCTTAAATACTATAGATTTCATGTGCTTCTAGAAGAAAAAGTAGAATGGGTTGAGGTCCGGTGAGCTAAGAGGCCAAGTCCACTACGTCCAATCCATCGTTCGGGATAGCATTTACTAGAATTTTCAGTCCATGTTATCCAAATATTACGGAAGCGACGATGTAGCGTCGTTTTTAAAAGACAATATCTACTCTGATTCGTATTCTCCAGTAAAAAATAAGAACAAAAGGCCGCTTCTTCTCTGTGAAAATTTACATACGGTAAATTCGTGATATATTCTTCATGCGTTTCTACTTTCTACCTGTCTTCCTTTCAGAGTGGAATGCAACTCTATGTTCCTGTGTAATTATTGCTTGTATGGTTTAGTATTATCATCCCTCTTAGTTTGAAAAAAGAATTTAGAATCACCCTCTATATCTAAATAATAAATTTAAACCTGATAAATACAAAGCGTAAATATATATATTTGAAATATTAAGATTTTAAAAAATAAAAAATAAGAATAATAATTAAAATACGAAAGTGGCACAAGATGTTCTAAAATTCTTCAGAATAACTTAAACATTAGGGTTGCCAAAATAGAATTTCATAATTCTTAATATTTTCCAACTTTATGACGTCATAAGAATTAAATTGCCAAATAAACAAGGAAACCCGCCAAAGATATCACCAAACTCAAAATTTGTAAGGCATCTGTGACAAAATTTGAAACTTAGTACATTCTGCATGACAAATCTTTTATATATCATCACATTTTGTGAGCCATAATGATTTATAGCAATTGCGATTAATGTTGCTTTCTAATGCTACTTAATAAAGTGTTTTTCAATTACCTGTCTTGCGAAGCTTAACGTTTTCAATATGATTGTAAAGTATAATTAATAACATTTTATAATGACAAGTCCCAATGATTTACAATCATGATTTGCGATCATTTTTACATAAATTTTCCTTTCGCAATATTTTCCTATTGTAAATTGAAGCCGGAAATAAAATTTCCAACTTCTACTTGCAATAACTACATACAAAGTATAAATTAAACTCTTTTAAGGTTTACTAATTAGTGCTCATTTAAAAACAAGCTTTATAAATAAGCTCTTATTTGTTTTACTTTTTTTTTTTTTAATTTAGATCTATAAATTTCAAACATTAATATAATTATAACAAATTATTAGAGAACTGTATGCAATTACTTTCGAGCATGCAACAGCAATTTGGCCTTAAATTTCTAATGAATACATATTTTGTGAAACTAATTTATTGCAAACAGTTACCAGAACAAAGTAAATATATCTTGACAAAAATATTTCAATGAATTAATGATAAAATATCTTTGTGAATTTAATTAAGCAAAACTTATGCAAAAGCTATACTCTGAATTTTTTTTAGCTTTTAACTATTCATGCATTGAAATAACCTGTAAAATTTTTATTTTCGTTAAAACGTTTAATTGATTGAAATAACTTTTGGAACATGTTTGAATTAAAATGTGCATCATCACTCCTTACCTTCTTTTAAGCAATTTTTTTCAGAATTATGAGAACAATTTATCAAAAGCAAAGGGAGAATTTCACATTAATTAATAATAAATCATAAAATTCTTTTATGACCCATAATTGTTATGTAAAGTTAGTAAATAATTAGGAATTATTGAAATTAATAAAGAATTAATCAAATTTCTTACATAAATATATTCACGAATGTGAATAAATGAACATAATATACGAACTGAATGAAATATAATATTACATATTTAAGAATTTTTTAACTGTTCATAAAGTAAGTTAAAACTGAAATTTAAATTAACCCGCTTTCAATATATTTTAAGTATTTTAAGTTACTAAATACGTTTCAATATTCTAACAACGAAAATTTTGCAAAGTGTAACTATTAATAAATTAAGAATATAAAATTATGTTACTCATTATTCCCAAATGGAAAGTTATGAATATAAAATAGTTGAAAAATTATAAATACTCTGTTGAAACCAAAATATTGAATTTCATACTGTACATCAGATATAAAACAAGAAATTCAATTGGATTTAAAAGAAACTGATAATCATGTATTCATTGAAATTTTTTTGCTGTTACAGGGAGACTGCTAAACGGAGCATAAATTGTAATATTTTTACATTTAGAAAATTAAAAATCAATTATTTAGATATAAAAAAGCGTTTGCATAATTTTTTATGAAATATTATAGTCCTGAAATCCCTACAAATCATTAATTTCATTTTTTATAAATTGATAATAATTTTTTATAAAGAAAGAGTCAAAAAGCTAGTACAATAAGTTTATGTTAAAAGAAAATTAATAACTTCACATCATACAACATCCATCGCTTTACAAAATTCATTTATTTCAACATCTGATTAAAAGCTCTATGAATAATTTTAATCCTATACGGGTTATGAAACTTTCAAGATATATTCAGTTACATCGCCATGTTATAGATTTAATGGTTAAATTACTATTACATTTCACGCCTAATACAGATTGAAGTTACAAAATTGGAGGTAATAATAATTTTAAATTAATGCTTAATAAGTCTCAAATATAATATGTGAAACATTATATATTATTTTAATAATTGATAATAAATTACAATTTTCAATATTTTTCTTTATATTAATAAAAACTCAATCAGAAATGGAGCAAAATTTAGTCCAGCAAATTAAAAGCAATATACAAATTAAACTTTACAAAAAATATAGTGCTATATAGTCAATTTTGGATTTTCTTGTGATACACAAATTAAAAATAAATTCTTAACCAAACAATTTAATTCAATGAATATATTGTGTTTCCTAAAGAAGAAATTCTAAATAAGAAAATTTATTCTTCTAAAGAAGAATAAAATTATTTGAATTATCAATGTTAATACTTAGGAAACATACTCACTTAACTTCTATTTAAATATCACGTTTTTTTAGTAAGAAAATTCATATTTTTTTAAGAATTTGTGCTTTAATATTGAAAATTATGAAATATTATAAAGAGGCTCATTAAAATTGGTTAACTCTATGTTACCTCATAAAAAGAAAATTAATAACTATTAATTTGTTTCAAACTAGTAATTTTAGCAAACTTTGGTATTAGTTTTAAATATATAAAAGATAAATTTGATTGTATTTCAGAAAAAGGAGAAATATATCAAACTCAAACTATTTTATTTTTTTCTTGAGAACGTGAAGATTTATATAAAACACAAAATTTATTGTTAAAAAATATTTGCCTGAATAATCTAATGAATAAATTAAGTTTTTGATCTATAATTAATGGTATGATTGATCTAACAATTTTAATTTTTCTAAAGTTGACATTTAATTTCCTAACTTGTCTTTAACTAATATAATTATCTTTGGAAAAATTTTATCTTCCATTTCTTTGATATTGATCTTCAATATTCTTTTAATTAACTTTAAAAGAACATTGAAAAAACGAAAGGGAAAAATCTATGAATTAAAATCCAAAACGGATGCTTATAAATTAAAGATACGAAATATCAAATTTAAATTCAATTAACTTCTATTTAAATATCGATTTTGGGAAAAACTTAAGGAAATGACGAAGATAAATGACTTACGACTTCTTAATATTGTTTTTTTTTATGCTGAGAACATATTTTTCAGTAGATTCAGCAACACTCTCAATATTATATTTTATTAAAATAAAATATCATTAATATCACATATATGCTTTTATTAATATATTGACTTCATATGTATTTGTTAATATATAGTAAATTATATGAGGACAATATATTGATTTCGCAGATTTATATATTTTTGCATCTATAACGAATGCCGCCTACACTGTCTGATTGCGGACTGGGAGGTCCTAGGTTTGTATCCCGGTTTGGGCATGGATGACTTTTTCTTTCTCTCTCTCGTATCTTTGGTTTTTTCTTGTACAAATGAATGTTGCCTTCCCTATAAACGGGTACCTATGGCACGTGTGTACTGAAAAAATCAGACTCTACACCAAATTGTGGTTCAGTTGGAAAAGCAGAGAAGCACACCCTATATTGTCAGCCTGACTGACACTAGACCAGAAAAATGAAACATACTTAAGTTTCACTTTTAGATTAAGTTATATTATATTATTAAATGAATTCAATGAGTCTTATTTCTCACCATGATGAAGAATACTCGTGTATTATTATACACGAGTATTCTTCGAAACCAAATGCCTTAGTTTCAATCATTGATTTAATTGAACACCAGAAACGGATGGATCCTATTCAGCTTTTCTCACCTCTATTAAGAAACGTGGAACATTTTAGGGGTTCATTTGAGAACGTGGGAGCTTTTCGGGGCTCGTTACTTTTTTGCAACGTGCGTACATTATTCATAAATAATCGTCCCAGAAAGTGAAGTGGTTACCAAAAATTAAGGAAAAGTCACTAAAATCGGGAATAACTCTTGAAAAAATAAGCTAATCTCAATGAAATTTTAATATGTTGGAAAGTAAAAGGAGCTGAAGAATATGACTTTATGATAAATATTGGCGGTACTGTTAGAATACGTCATTTGCGAGGAACATAAAAAGGGATGCTTCAGAAGAAGATGGGAAATGTCGTTCCGTTTCTGAGATTAGAAACCTGGCATTGCGAAATTGTAACAATAGTCCACAGGCATCATTGGACCGAAAAATTTTGATGGACTAGAGGCAGGACAATGTAATATAGATAATGGATGAATATGAGACCGTCTGTGATTCACAGATTTTGGTAACAGTTTCTAACCATGGATTCGGCATCCATGAGGTTCATCCAAGGACGGCCAACAATACTACGAGTGCCGATACTTGCTTGCTGCAATCTCCGGAAGGTTGGTATCCAGATCAATCATGCGTTAGGGTTGCCGAATTTGGTCTTTATGTGAGGCGAGCAGTCATTTGCTATACACACACGTCATAGCATTTACAATGGGCACGTCAACATGTCCACAGGACGCGTGATCACTGGAGAACTGTTGTCTTTACGGATGCGTCCAGATTTAATCTCGAAAGCGACAGTAGGCGCATTTACCTTTGGAGAGAATGTGGAACTCGCTTTCATTCATCAAACATCCATGGAAGAGATGCTTAAGGATCAGGTAGTGTCTGTGTTTGGAATTTTAACTTTTTGGGTAAACACACAGACTACCATGTCTATTATTGTTGAAATGTTAATGCTTATTAATTCTTTTCGAATTTAACATTTTGAAATTTTTCCAAATGTTAAAGCTATAAAGACGAAAACCTGGATGATTATGTTTGTCCTTATTGACATAAGGGCAACTGGTGATGCTCACGTGTTTTGTTGATAATTCAAGACCATATGGAACTCACATCCTGGATGCTTATCTTGAGCAGAAAACAGTTGAGTGCATGCCGTGTCTAGCTCTGTCACAGATCCTAAATCCAATCGAGAATAACTGAGATGCTCTAGAATGACTTTAGTTGTTCTCAATTCCCTTTCTAGGACCTTAGCCACGCTTTCACCTGCTTTGGAAGAGCAATAGCTGTAACTTTCTACACAAATAACAGACCGCATAGCTGTGAGCATCACACATCGTTACATGTGCTGCATTGCTTCTCGGGGAGATCATTTTAAAGATACTTCTTACACACCAAACTTACAAATCAGCTTTTTTTCATTTTATACATATGCTAACTTTTATAATGCAATAAGTGTCTGGTGACTTCTTTTTATGCTATTCTGTTGAATCTCCTTATGTGTTACATAATGTGTGTAAGTTTCATTCAATTCCCCACATAACTTTTTGCATTATCTTCATTTTAGTGATTTTCTCCTTAATTTATAACCAATGTAGTTTAAGAGAAAATAAATGAAATAGAGAAAGCTTACAAAATAATGTTAAGTTTTCTGCATGGGATTGATATTGTTTGTATTGGAAATGTGAAATGAAAAATAATTTAGAAATAACACAAAATTATATAATTAACAAGGGGCTATGCTAAACACAAAGTTCCCCTCGAAAAAATTATGTTTAATCTTATAAAAATATGCTTATACACATGAAGAATAGTCAGGCAAGATGTCAAATACCAATGGTTTGCCTATTATAATATACAAACCATGTAACTTTTAGCTTTTATTTCAATGTCATTTCTAATGCACCTTAATAAGAATCAAAACTTGGTATTAGAATATTTGAATAATTAAACAACTCTCTGTAAAATATATTTACATTAAAACTGTTTTAACGTTAAGGATATTGTTTTGTTAACAGTACAATTTTGTCATCAAAGCAAATGATTTTATACATGATTTTCCATTTGCAGACAAAATAATTTGGAATTAAATAGTTTTCACAAAAAAATTATAAAATAATTATTAAATTATAAAATTTTCTCAAAATAATTCAACCAAACTGAATTTAATTTTGTTTATTAATTTCCCATATGTTTCCTATAATAATTATATTTTCACAAAATCATGAATCTTAATTGATTTTTTATATATATCATAAACATAAGAGAAAAATTTTATCAAAACTGAAATCAGAATAAAATTAATTATTTTAACAATTGTGTACATACATAAATAAAATGCATAATTAAAATGTACCTAAAAATGTTATAAATAAAAATTTTGTACAATAAAAGTGTTATTTTTTGTATAAAATATTCCTATTTAATAAATTTGGTTTAATTACTTTTAAAATTTATTAATATTTGAAATTAAGAAAAATACGATACACATAGCCTTCCATTTTACTTTAGTTTCCAATTTAGAGTTTCAAAAGCAATACTTCTTGGCAGGAAGTTTAATTAATTGCTTGTGAAGAGAATTTCAGCAATTTATTGTACTGTTATTAATAACTCATCTGTGAAGAATTTCTGTAAGATTTACTTCACAAACCCCGAAGATCAATAATACTGGATGATGTTCACACTGTTTTAGTAATGTACAAAATTCAAACAATTTCCATTCAACAAGGTTACTGATCAGAGGATAAAACAGGTTTTCTTTTCTTTAAATATTTAAATGATAAATTCATTTTTCTGCTTCTTAAGTAGTTTAATGCAAAGATTATAGACATAAAAATAATTACATGGTTACTTCATAAAATAAATAAAAATGTCATTTTAGGATTTCATTTCTTGGTGTTTAAATTAGTTTTACAAATTTTGTAAGGTAATTTTTTAATAATTTTTTGTCAATTCTATAAAATACCTTGATTTATTCACCAAATTCCTATAAGTGAAGGAAGGAGTTATTAAGTCACTAAAACTTTTATTTCCTAATTAAAAATTAGATTAAAAGTCTAATTTTTATAATTATGGTATTGATTTGTAGCATACATACATAGCGGTGCGGGTGAACTTCATACTGAAATCAAATGGTAGTTTCCCTCTCTGTGTGTGTATATATATATATATATATATATATATATATATATATATATATATATATATATATATATATATATTGTCTTAGATTAGTTACAGATTATAATATATATTAGGCATAGACATAAACATCTTCTTTCTTAGGTAAATGTTTCATAAACATTGAAATATAATATGATGATTAAATTTGATGTGAATCCAAAATCCTTATAATCCGAACAATTCACTTTAATTACTTTCTTCCAACTTAATTGATGTAACTGCATGTTGTTTACTGTCTTACAATATAGTAAAGCCATTAAAAATGACTTGAGCCAACATTTCACTAATCCAGCACAAATCCTTTCAACCATTATCTATCGTGTACTTAAATGACGAAATGGATACTGATTCGTCAATCTCTTCTTATATCGGATTACTTGGGTTACGGAAGCTTCACACTAAAGTTACGGAAACTTCACACTGGAAATTTGTCAGTATTTAAAAGCATTTAATGATAAAATGTTGGTAAGTAGCGAGTATTTTCAAGAATTTGAGATTAACTATTCAGTTTGATTAGGCATCCTCTGCTTTATAGAAGAATTAATTAATTCTGGGAAATAATTTAGAAATTTAAGGAATTCACTAATTACATACTGTCAGCTTTGATTAAGAGTTACTGTAAGGATATGGTACTAAATAAATATACGTGCAATATGGCAAGCATATTTACATTTTATGCATTTATTGCATTATAAATGCATTCGATAGGTTTTCTATCCGATAAAACAATATTTGTCATTACCATTTAAAATTGTTGGCTTTCAATATTTTTCAGAATTTAATTTGGTTAGATGTGCTTAAATATATTTCGTACAAAAATGTATCTCGGAACTTAAAATTTTTATAAAGATTTTAAAACTATTTTACTCTAAAACTATTTTTTAAAATAAATAATCACTGTGGAAATTGTCAAATTTTCAACGAAAGGTAATTATAACTTGCCTATTTCAATCTATTTTCCAAATACCTAACTCAAAATAATAATATTATTACTATAAAATGAGATTTAGTGTATGAAATATGAGACTATGAACTATAATATCATGTGACAAGGGCAACAGAATGTTTCATTACTCAAACCTCTCATTGGCTTTTTGTTTCACATAAACAACATCATGTGCAGTTTCAAGCGTTGCTCGGTTTATAGAAAACCTGCACCGTTTAAGAAGCTATCTACTTTGTCTCTAAATATATTAGAAAAGATTATATATATTTTTCGCAGTTTATTACTGATTACTTACTTTACTGATGATTTTGGAAGTCGTTGTTGTTACGTATGAAAATTGTCGAAATCAAGCCCACCCATCAAGAGCTGGGTTGAATAAAATCATGAAGAGCGTCTTCCGTTTTTGAACAGAGCATCCTCCTACGAGGGTGGAAATATGACTTTGGCTCATAGATGGTATCTGGGACCTCCAATTTAGAGATAGGAAGCCAGAGAAGACCCATGGCATAGCTCCTAACAACATCAAAGGTATTACTTTGGAATGTGAACATGGAGGACATTGCAAGAAAGACATATTTTATGTGCCCGCTCCAGTCGCCATTAGTGATCATGACGGATCTTCGGATAAACCAGGATTCGAACTCGCTACCTTTCAATAATGAGAACAACGTCTTAACTATTCAAGCCACTGCGGCCTCAATCCAATTTTGCTCTTAATTATTGTTCACGTATGAATAACATTTGACAAGAACAAACTTCTTCAATCAAAATTTGAAACAGCACTTCTAAAAAAAATGTGTGTGTGTGTAAATATTATATTTTTTAGCATTTTAATTCCATAAGTTAGAACATCATCTTAGGTTAGAGAAAAATAGCACTTTCTTTCAATCTTTGAAGAATACTGTACTTATTAAATAAATTACTGCATTATTACATTAATGCTTGAAGTAATTTCCTAAAATATGTCTTATTTTCGATACACACACATATAAATACATAGTTGGGGAAATAATATCCAATTTTAAATTAGGATCATACAAAAGTTTGCTTATTTAGTACTCTAGGTATAAATGTAATTTCATTCTTTCCTAGGAATAGTAAATATAGAGATCTTAGCAAACTAATAAAATTGTATTGAAGCACAGCCCCAAGTTTTATTTATCCATTTAGAGGCGAATTCAGCAATCTTCCGGCGCCTTATGGAGCTATAAAGCAGATACTTATCTCGAGTTCTGGAACCGTAAAAGAAATTTTGCCGACATTTTCAAGAAAGGAGCGGAAATGAAGCGGAAGCATCAAGACATGCAGGAATTCTGTCATCGCCAAGCGTATGACTTGCAGCTCACAACACTCAAAGTGAGAATTAAAGTTTAGATGCGAATTGAACTCCCATACTGTTATGTACCTTATAAATATGCTTATTATCGGAATAAATGCTTCAAGGGAATGTGCTTTTAAAGTTGTATAAATTATTAGTTTGAAAAATAAAGCTTTATTTGAAATAGAATCGTGGACATGCTTTTAGTTTGAATAAATACGTAGCTATTAAAGGTTTACTTTAAACTAAGGCATTAAGATTGCTTAAAGGAAATTTTAAATAAAGGGTGTTATTGCGGTTGTAATTTTGAATTTTGGAAATTCTTTTCTATTTCGGTGTTTATTTTAGCTATATGTTAGATTTTTAAACATGTCTTCATTAAGTTTGTATCACATTTGATAGACTTTTTGATATTGATGGATAATTATGTAAGAGAATCAACAATACGAATTACTAAGGAATTAGAAATAAATGAAAAGTAATACAATGTTATTACTTCTCCTAAAAATATATAAAACTATTTCAAATTAACAAATTTCATTGACATTTAAAATTTACTTTATTGAAAACACGCCTTGTGTTAAAATGAGTGTTTGCAGTTATTCATGATATAATTGCAATTTGCTTTCTTTTACTATTAATTATATCTATCAGATTATTTGAAACGACTGCACTGAATAGATAATTTCAAATTAAAAAATTGTTGCTTTTCAAACTTTTGATAAGTTTCTAATTAATTCAAATACAGTTTAAATTCGATAAAATTTTACACTTATACCCTATGCCTAATTAAAAGCTGAATGGTTAGTGCTCTGGCTTCCGGATCAACTGTTCGCAAGTTTGATTCCCATCTTGAGATGGCTGTTTGTAATAGACTCGGTTTCACTTTAAGCTATTGACCCTGTTCTAGATTGTCTCCGAGTGTAAGTTATGACATTTGCGCAGCAAGCAAACCTTGCTTGTGCTACAATAAAATTTAAGTTCCTTAGTATTTCACTTCGGAACTTCTCTCGCTTCAAAAATGAAGCATGCAGTTTCCTCGTTTTAAATTTTCAGATGTTGGAAACTACTAAAAAATAAAAAAACATTAAAAACATTGAACTTTCTGGTAATTTTACATTTTCGCAGCGTAATTTGCTGCTAGAAATAAAGATACTAATTATGTTTATTCCAGTTTTTGGAAGAAAATAATGATTTTTATTATTGAAGCCTATATTTTTACATTTATCTCATTAAAACTCCAAAGAAAAGGCATTGAAATTTGAATGAATAATGTACTATATTCCATAACATCATAGTTATTAGGTAATTTTAGAAATGTCTGTATTTTCTTCGATTTGCTTTCTCTGATCCATGTGCAAGATCTTATTTCGTGATGCAAAACAGTGTTTAGTACACATCTAAATGAACAGTGAAGAACATTAGTTTTTCAAATCAGAGTTTTTCTGTGGAATTTATGCACACGTATATCATCTGAAACTATAGCCTGTGAAAACTTTTGGGTTTTGTGCTTCAGTATAAAACAAGACAAGGAATTCCGAAAACTCATTCGCATGCAAGGAATGTTTGAAATTTTACTCAGTTTAAGCTTCTTTTCTCTGTTTACCATGATAAGAAGATCACGCTCTCTGTTACGTTATTGGATTTTTGTAACTGAAAACTTATTCCAGAATAAGACTTAAATATCTTGAAAACAGAAACATCCAAACGGTTTTTCGTTTGGTGTGTCTGGCAGATGTTAGACTAAGAATAAAAATGATAGTTTCTCGAATAAAACATGGAGTTTCATTTATTCCATGCTAAACACATTTAAGAAAGAACATCTTAGTATTTATTATGTAGAAATAAACAATATTAAATAAATAAATATGAATACATTTAAATAAAACTAAATTTAATTTAATTTAAATGCCATTCCCATTTTTATTTGACATTTATACTTATTACTTATTTGGCCAGGGTAGATTAGGTAGGCCTAGTTGGTTAGGGCGTCAGTCTCGCAAACGCAAGGTTGTGGGCTCGATTCCCCGCCGACTAAAGACCATCGTGTTCACTATTGGTGACTAGGGCACGTAAAATATGTTGTGGTCGTAATGTCCTCTATGTTCCCATTACAAATTAATATCTCTGGAATTCCATGGCTTCCTATCTCTAAAACTTTAAGGACATAGATAGTGCTGCCATCTATGAACCAAGTCGTACTTCCGCCCTCTTGAGAGGGTGCTCTTTCTGACTTCATTCGCACAGTCTCAGGATTGGCTCCGCCAAGTGTCATAAGTAACAACCATGAATATTTGCATGTATACTTGAAACAAATCAATTTACGATAGTTTCTTTTGAATAACTCTTTTTCGATGACATACATGAAACAGAATTCCAAGAATCTTTTTAAAAATTGTCTTCTTGACAAAAACATGCAAATTACATTGGATCAACATGAAGATTCTATTTTTTAATGAAGCATTCGAAGGTGGAAATCAAAGATACATGGTGACAAACTTAACACTATGGATTTGCAAATCTCTCCCTTCAAGAGCAGGAGGATGCGTCTACTCTTCTCAAAATCTTTCTAATTTGAAGAAAATTTAGAGCTTTAATATATTTTCTTAATATAATGACCAGTTTTTACATTTTTACTCCTCTCATCTTTCTTAATTAGTGCTGAAAAGAAAAATGAGATAGGTTATTTCAACACCTACCAAATTGTATCATCGTGATTTTTTTTTTCAGCTATTCTTTAGAAATTCTTACCAGAAGGAACATCTTATATTGTTTGACATGCAAATTTTATGTGGTTCTTTTCATCATTAAAATAACTAACTAGAATAAACTGTCTTTTTATTATTTCAGCTGATTATTTTTTTTTTAAAAAAAAGTGTTACTTTATGTTAAATTTTTCTTATTTAAGGTTAGTCAAAAAAGTCAACTTAGAAATTCTTACCAGAAGGAACATCTTATATTGTTTGACATGCAATTTTTATGTGGTTCTTTTCATCATTAAAATAACTAACTAGAATAAACTATCTTTTTATTATTTCAGCTGATTATTTTTTTTTAAAAAAAAGTGTTACTTTATGTTAAATTTTTCTTATTTAAGGTTAGTCAAAAAAGTGGATCCTAGCAAGAACAACACTAGTATTTTGATATTTTCATTATCATAATTAGTATTAAAATATAATTTTTTTAAGAAACTATGTGTTGTGTTTGTGTCTGCTTAAATTTAATACCAGCACGCTAAAATTATGGTGGTTTATATTTTTTTAGTGGTCAGGAAACATAAGTAAATTTTGTAAACATAAAATAATTTTAATGTTATAGAGTTTCCACTGCACTACTTTTCTACATAGAAAACATAAATATCAGATTTTTAAAATTATTCTATAATTATTTAATATTTATAAAACTTTATAAATTCATAAATAATTTGCACAGCATTACTTTTTTACATAGAAACTAACAATATCAGATTGTCAAAAAAATTATTTTGAATTTAAATTCAATTATCATTGAATGTTGTTGTAGTAAAAAATAAATTAATTTAAATATAATAATTTATGTAAATTTAATTAATCGAATTAATCATTTGTAGTGAAATGTTTTAAATGTTATGTGGAAAACGAGTTCTTAGCGATTGATTGATGTTTTTAGTGCTTAGTGCAATTTAAAATCGTTCATATATAATATAGACTATATAATTATACCTATCAGATAAATATATCTATATAATCGACTATATAAATCAGATTTACTTACCACCTAATATAACTTATGTTTGAATGAGTGCATTTAAGAGAATTTATAGTTATTTCTCTATTCTATTGCTAATTTAATGTATGTTTGGGTAAACAACATTTAATAGACTGTGTTAACCAAGGATTTCTCAAGCCAATTATAAATATCAATATTTCATAATGCTCTATAAAACTGAGAGTAAGACAACAATATGTTGCAAAATAATAAGATTACAACTTTTTTCTGAGTGATCTTAACTATATATAATATAATCATTTATAATTAAATTACATTGGTAAAAATAAATGAAGTAATTATAGTGTGTAATATTTTACAGTGATACATTAAGTTTTTAAATTTTCTAAACACTTAAAATATTACTACAAATTCGATACAAAATTTTATAATTTTTTTAAAAATAAAATTTGAGAAAACTAAAAATAATTGAGTTATTAAAACTTTGAATAATTTTAGATATCTCGAATTCATTTACCTAATTTATTTTCAAGTACATTTAGGAATTTTATCCATGACAATTACTTTGAAATAATGTATAGAATTATATGGATTTTAATTTAAGTACATTTGAGGAGGAAAATAACCTCATTAGTTTTTTTT
>JAPDSC010089853.1:366735-384503 GCA_026290005.1 Latrodectus geometricus | reverse complement strand
AATGATGTTTTATTAAAAATATCGCGTCAATTCTGGAATAATAATTTTTTTTTTTTTTGTAAAAATAATATCAGTACTTGAGTATATGTTGTTGCTTTTTTATTCCTTCTGCACTTGTTTTGGGGTTTTCCATATTTCTGCCAGATAAAAATAAGCCTTTAAATTACTTACTTTACGTTAAATTTTTGCTAATGTAGTAATTTTCTCCAATTCACATATCAACAAAACCTAAGAATCTAAAGACTCTACAATATCTAAAAACTTCCACTATCTCAAAAATTTCGAATTTGTGACTCTTCTATTATAAAGTGCCGCTTTTATTATACAGCCTTCAAACTTGCAACTCCTTGAAAAATGTGTTGCAAGCTTAATATGTTTTAAGGCACTTCCTGGTTGCTTATCTTCCAAATCAACATTTATTTCACTTATTACGTCAGACATTAAAGGATTTCGTCTAAGGAAAATGTTACCTGTGTGACGCTTATAAAAACTTATGTCAAATACTTCAGAAAAATATAATAAAATAAATGTGCTAATGCATTTGAAGTTGAAACATAAAATAAACTGTTATAAGTAAATTCAATTTAAAGGAATGCTACACTTCTCATACTTTACTTAATTTCCTTTTCTTGCTACGTAATCAGTTTGCATGATGATTTTTTAAATACTCTATATGATTTTTACTTTTTTAAATAATATTGTATTGAATAATTCAAAATCTTTATACAAGGTTGGATCCTATCAGAGCCCATACCCTTGGCACGAACTAATTGGTGAGCGATAAATTTTGTCAGTTATCCTATCTTGATATGATAAACCTAATTATTTCTGGAATTCTTATTCTCCCATTTTGTTCTGCCTTGGTGCTTTTTTTTCTGCTGTTTACCAGGATGTGGGCTCTCCAAGCATTTTACCGAACAGGCATTATAAGCTATTGTGCTCGGCTAAAGTGCCCAATTGTAGAAATTTTTCTTTTAACAAAAAAAATAACTGCATAGTAACTTTGTAAAAGTTCTATACCTTCTTTTCAAAAAATTTAATATTCTTACAATTCTAAGTGAAGTTTTCGTTATAATATTTTACCGACATTGTTTGAATAGTTTGAATTACATTTGCAAGAAAAAAATTAAAAAATTGGTAAAAGTGGTATCTTGATGGAAAAATATATGTCTTATCCTTTTATTATGAATACTTTTTATTATAATAATATATTCCTTATTTATAATTTGCATATGACATGATAATTAGAATTATATTTTTGATAGTTTTAAATAATTTAGACTCTTCCATTTTCTTTCTTAAACTTGTAATCAATGAAACTGTCCTCTTAAATATATGTTCTTATATATTATATTAAGATAAATTTATACATGTACTCGAAACCTGTAAAATAAAGTCATGTAAATTATAATATATTGCTATGTGTTTTCAATGTATATTAAAAACAATTTGTCTGTTTCATTGTAAACGTTATTCGGCATTAAAGTTATGTATTTAAAAATATTTCTGAAAATTATTTTAGTTAGTGAACCAGATTCCTTGTTTTCTCAAATGTTCAATGAAATTTGATATAAAGAAACTTTAAAAAAATATTTTAATGTTGGATAGGTAATGTAAAGGAAAAATAAGTAAAAAGAACTCTATAATTTAAGATTTGTAATATTTACCATTTCAAGCATAAAACATTTGTCGGTAAAAAATTCACATGCATAGCAGGAATAGCATATTATTTTTAAAATAAATAATTTTCTTTCTTGCATTTCTTTACCCGAAAATTGAAAAAAATGTCTTACGTACATACCTGTTCAAGTGCATGTTTATGGAATAATTAATTTTTTTCTTTTGCCACATGAAATTACATGGGCTAACAAAAACAAGGGAATTTAAAAAAAATATCCTATGCATTTAACAAATACATAATTACATATGCATATATAGATGTGTATAGTTGAAGAAATTGCAAATTATTTATAAGGGCTCTTATTTATTTTCAAAATATGAAAAATTTCATAATTACCTTTCTTACTTTTTCGTATAATTTGCATATATATATATATATATATATATATATATATATATATATATATATATATATATATATATATATATATATATATATACGCGCCTTTAAACAGATGCCTTTACGATTATTTTCATTCACGCTAATTTATTCGATAATGCTCTTTCATACGGTTGGATATAATTGTACTGGGGAAGGATTTCAACAGAAAACTTCCTCTGTTTTCGGGAAGGAATGAATGTGTGATTTTTTAAAAAATATTCCGTAAGCATTATGATAAGAAATTTCCAAATTATAAAGCCTAGTGCAGAAAAATTCGATGATTAAACTCGTTACGAATGGTGTACAGCTGACTATGGTAGAGTGATTCTACTTCAGTGAATCGGATATTATTATAGATGGATCCAAATCGAACCGAGATTATGTCTGCAACGTAAAAGGCATTAGGTTTGACAAAAGTATGAAATAATCAGTAACTGTGTGCTATCCATGTGATTACATACATAGCGGTGCAGGTGAGCCCCGGACTGTACCTTAACGTTAATGGATTCGGAATATTTGCCCATCACCAAGCACCTCTTAATTTTGAACCACTGCCAGATTCAAAATTAAGAGGTAACATCGGAGATGATACCTTTCTTTTTGCATTCACGTCACTGATTTTAGACATTCCAAATTAACTTGGACACGTCTCCAACCCATAGAGCTCCAGCATCACAGTAAGGCAGAGAGTGTGGTCAACTTACCAATTATGTTCTGTAGCAAATGATGCTTCAATTTTTTTTTATCTAAAGAAGAATGAAGCAACTGAGCCACTAGTTCTCAACTATCGACATAAAATGAAAAGGGAACCCTCTCCAAATTATGAGATTTTAACATAAAATTTTAAGGAACCACACCAATGCTTCAATCTAAGAAGAAGACAATCTGGATTTTAAACTTCAGTGAGGGCTTTACACACGTAAACCTCTATTTCTCGAAGTGAGAAATAGGGAAAAACGAATCATCAAAAAACAAGACATGTTTCCATTGGACCGCAGTCCAGATTTTATGTTCCTTGCACCACATTATTCGCAATTTCATATTTACATCCATCACAAAGGATTTTGCACTGCATCAAAAGACTATTGAAAAATTATTTTTTAAACATATCTGTGTATCACAGAAATATTTTCCAAAGTGTTGTATCATTTATCATATGCTGCAGTTGTTTTCTTATTTTTAAAATAGATTATCTTACAATGAGGGGATTCCTTTTTGTCAAAGTGACTTTTGTTGTTGACGTAAATATAAACAATGAATCATATTTGTATAAAATTTAATAAAATGGCATTTTCTTGGAAAACTTATTAAGACTTAAATTACCTAGAAAAACATTTGAAAAGTTGCCATACTAATAATTGTAATTTATGCGGTTTTACCGTCTGAGAAAATATCTGTGAAACGTGTCCTTTCTATGCATACTTGCATTTATTACACACACATATATAGATACACCCATGTTTTATTTTTTAAAAAATTCATTCTAAGAAATTAAATCATTTAAATATAACTTACTTCTATATAAAGATATATAAAGATAATATTAATGTAACCGCTATGTACTTTAGAAATTAAATATCCAATCACAAAATGAAGCTGGCATCACAGTGCATATCAGCGTGTATACCGAGTGTGCTAGAGCTTCGAAAAAATTGTCATCATTGGAGTAATGCAGAAAAGTAGCAATATTTCCGATGTCCAAAAAGACATGATCATTTCCATTTGGATCAAGAGTGGCTGCATTTCCGAAACTGTTCCATTTGTGAACTGTTCGCATGTCGCAGTAGTAAAAGTAAATCGTACTTGACAAGGTGGGAGTTATCAAAATCAGTGACCTACCAAATGTAGTGCACCACTGGCCAGCTGACAGAATGCGACGAATATGGAGATGCGTTTAGGTGAATTTACGAGTTAACGGTGAGCAACTGTTCGCTCAAATCAACCAAGGGTCTACCAACAGTGTCTCCCAATTTACTGTTCAGCGAACGTTGCTGCGTCTGGCTTCTAAAATAGATGCCTTGTTCATATACTTATGCAATCTGCTGTTCATCAATAAAGGCTGAAATTTGCATGTGAATACCACAGCTGGACGTCTACTGAATGATGATAGGTAGCTTTTTCCGATGAATCACATTTTATGTTCCATAGGACAGATCTTTTTTGGCGTATGCGATGTGAAAGCAATCACCCTACAACCATTGGCGGAACGGTTCAGGTTGAAGCATTGTGATTTGGGAATGTTTTCCTGGCATTCTCTGGATTCATTCATCATTGTAAACAACACGATGAATCATTATATAAAACGCGTTACATAAAGTGCATCTTTCCTTGCAGCCCATGTTCTGTATCAGCACTGTTTTTCCTGAGGATGGCATCTACCAGCAGAACAATGTAGTAGTTGACAGTATACGTGCTTGGCTCAAAGAGCAACTGTGTGAGTTTACTATTCTTCCCTAGCTAGCAAACTGACCTGATTTAAGCCTAATGGAGAATCTGTGGGACCATCTAGACTGTATATAACTTCACAAGCGTAATCTAGAGCAGCTGAGTTGGCATCCCAAAAGACACCTTCAGGTACTTAAATGGCTCTCTGTCTGAACGTCTTGCAGCAATCTTCTCTGCAAAAGGTTGTTATTTTAGCTTTCGACAGGTGGTCTTATTAATGTGAAAGTTCTGCATTATTCACTTCTTCTTAGATTGACACAATCTTCAATTCTTCACTGTGACACAATCAACATATTTTCAAATTGCATAATTTATCACCCATCAGCTGAATACATTAGCACAAATGCATTCCACCGTTAAGAAACAAAAAATTTATGACAGTATGTTCTTGCTGTTAGAAATTTAAGAAATATATATACATAAATTTGCGAATTTAAATGCATTTTATTTTATCTTTCTGAATAAAGGATAAAATTAAATGCTTATTATCAGTAAAAAATTTCAAAAAAACTCATAATTTCTCCTTGTGTTTAGTTGAAACTTTAATTAGGATTGTGTGGATTTTAAAGATGTATTCTTCCTTTTATCCTTGTAAATGTTTGTTATTTCGTAATTGAAATATTCAGTTTTTCAATATTCTATAATTAAGAAGGAAAAAGTCTTTTTAATCGATCCTTTCATTGATCATTTATCCTTTTATTTTAGAAAAATAATTTTTCCAAGGCTTTATATTCCAGATGCTGCCACTAATATATTAAAATATGCACTTCGAATATTCTACAAGAAAAATTGCTGAAAAAAAATCTTTCAGAAAAAATAACACTGAAAATCAATCCAACATCCCTTTTCAATGTTATTTGCAATGATCTTGCCTTCAAAAATATTAACTAATTTCGGATTAGTTTGGTTATATTTCAATTATTTTAGTTCGTAATTTGCTTGAGGCATGTATTCTCCATTAAATATATGACTTTTTCGGCTGTTTTAATTGTGTAATATCACATAATATGCAAATTTTCTTACAGTGTATTCCTTTTAGATATTTTAACAAGAACCATATTTAAGATGAATTAATAATACGATAATTTTAAAAGTTATATTTCTCACTTTTTTCATTTCTAATAGTAAGCTCTATGCATTAAATTAAATAGTTTTTTCAAGTATTAGAAATGATTTTATATATTCAATTAATTGCCAAATATGTAACTACATCTTTGTGTCTATATCTGTGATTATAGATGCTTTCAATGAAAA
The DNA here is from genome assembly GCA_026290005.1 of Latrodectus geometricus. Lineage (NCBI taxonomy): Eukaryota > Metazoa > Arthropoda > Arachnida > Araneae > Theridiidae > Latrodectus > Latrodectus geometricus. The sequence continues at coordinate 378,742 of JAPDSC010089853.1, read as the reverse complement.
ATTAGTCCGAGATACATAATTTAAAATGAATTGAAAACAGCGCAAGCTTCCACTTCTTAGAGTATCTTATGCTTTTTAGAGTATATTATATAAATATATATATTTATAAAATAAAAATTCATTTATTTGAGGTAAAATAAAGTTAACTAAATCAAAAAGTTTGATTTAAAATGAATTTTGTAACTCTATGCCAGATTTTCATTTTAAATCATATGAATATACACACAAAGAATTTAAAAGAAATACTAAGATTAAGTTTAAATACACTAACATTAAGAAATAAACCGAAAATTTTAACTTAAATGAATTTTTTAAGTCCCACTAGCAGTTTGCTTAAATCATATAAATGTACTAATGTTTTAAAAATCATAAGCATTTAATGTATTAAATGTTTCTAATTCTCTAGATTTTAACATTTATTTAGGAAGAAAGAAAATCTTTCTTCCTAAATAAGAAACCTCATAAATTTTCAAGGGATTAATAAACCACAGTAAATGAATTTTGTTACAGATTTTGATATCGGTTATATGAATTATTTTATGTATGAAATGATCATGCAATAGATTTTATTTCTTAATATGTATATATATCTTATGCAAACTAAGCTACTTCTTATTCTATTCAACGAAATCTTCTTATTGGAATTCTTTTCTTATCCAAGTGACAATTTTAACTTGTCTTTTCTTCCATCTCATTTACATTTGTCAGTGATAAATCTCACAGACAATCCTTGCACATGTCTGAGGAAAATCGGTATTTTATTATTGTAACCAGGTAACGTATTGTAATCGCTTTTAAATTAGAGAATTAAGTTCTTCTTACTTTATAAAAGGACTTGTTTATGCACGTTTTAAAAATATTAACATATTTTTTTGTAGCTTTCTTGTATTTTTACAGTATTTTCATTAGAAATTAATAATATGACATTTTGAAAAGGAAATTATTCGTGTGACTTTAAGTTATCTATTATTTCCTACAATAGAGGAAAATAGTTATGAAATCCTTTGTGATTTTTTATTGAATAAATTTTTTACTAATCGATAATTATAATGTAAGCTTCCTTGTGATAGTGTTTTATGTCAGTATTTTTACACTTAAATGCAATAGCAAATCTGTTTTAAGTACTCAACTTCAAGAGTTTTTATATTGAGAAGCCTTCTTCATTATAATCAATTAATTTTTCTTTTATTGTTGTTGTCGTGTCCAACTTGGTGAAGATTATATAGAGCCAAAGGCATTGATAACAAGAGTCACTAATTCTGGATCCTAATAGCTATAAGAAATATCCTGTGGGGATTCTCCAAGTCGAGGAAGAGAGTCTACAATGGCTTGGCAGTCGAAGATGTGGTCTGTGGTTAATTCCGTTTGAGGACAATTTCAGGAGAAAGGGTAGGATTTTGAGTTGTCATCTGGAGATACTTTCCTGCCCCTAAAATGGCCTGTAAGAAATCTTGCTATAATAGATGACAGTTTTCTAGAGCAGTATAGTTCTGGGATGAAAGTTTTTCTAAAATGCTGATCAAAAAGTCTGATTTTGCCAACCACGTTCGCATCTTCAGAAGTGATGGTCAGAGACTGATCCAAATCTCGAACTTCCTTTCCAAGGATGTCAGCGCACTCGTTTCCCTCAATGCCTACGTGGGTAGGTATACACTGGAGTTTACATCGTTTGTTGATTTGGCTAAGAAGAGTATTTATGCCTCGGAGGAGCTTGAAATCCCTAGAGGGTGCGTCCTTAGGTGGAGGATCGGGGAATGCTTCCATTGGTGTTACCTTTGGTTGGTAGAAGGGAAATAAAATATCTTCTTCGGACCAACAGGTAAAAATGCAACCTTTCAAGGCAAAGGTACCCATCTACCATGGATTGTGCAATTTTTATGCCTTTTGCTATTTATCAATATAATTATTATTTTGAATTTGTTATTATGTGATCAAATATTAACTTGTAATTGTGGATATCGTGTAGTCATGGGTACTACCTTAATCCCCATAAAAATGACCTAAAGAATTAATTTAATTTTTAGTTAGGTAATAAAATGATGTGATCACATTGAAAGAAAGTATAGTATCCTAACATGTTTCAGGTAAAGATGTTTCAATAGTTTTAATTAGAATCACCTGAAAATATTATATGCAAAAAAAATTTATCATTTTAAAGCATTTGTTGCGCTTTTACTTCACTGAAATTACAGGTTGTATGATTTTATAAAAAGAAATATTTTAATCCTTAACACGAATTTCATGTCTTTCTTAACTATACTGTTATTCAAACTAAAAATATTCTTAAGAATATTAAAACTAATTGAATTGATGGTAAAATTTCTCGATAAAGAGAAAACTAGAAATTAATATATAAGTATTTTGATTGAAAATTTAAACACATTTACACAATATAGAGACTTACATTTATTTAAATATATTTAAAAAAATACTTAAATTTACCTCATTATTTAATTTTTTTAACAAATATTAGTAATTACATTAAACAAATTGCTTAAATACAGTTTTAATTTTCTTTCCTATTTTCTTATATAAATATAATTCAGTATAAAAGTTAAGTATTCCTTGATTAAATACATAATATTACATTATTATATATTCATCGCGAAGCTTTAAGAAACGGCCTTTCTTTGTTTTGACATAAATATTAAAATACTCTTAATTTCATTCTTATATTTTCATATATAAATATAATAAGAGTTTAAAAAAATAACAAATCAAAAATATTTAATTCCATAGTAAATTTATATAAATATATATATTAAGTTTTAATACATTATTTATTTTACTTTTATACCTTTAATCAAAAAAACATTATTTTATAACTTTAAGCACTTATTTACCTAAAATATTCGAAGTGTTTTTCTAGAGCTTAGATCTTGTTTCAATAGGTTTTTTTTTTTTTTTTTTTTTTTTTTTTTTTTCACGCGCTACTGAGGAATGTTGTTTACTTAAAAATTCTTTTAAGAATGACACTTTTACAAAAAGTTTAAAATGAAACTGTTGTTATACAAATTCAAAGTTTAAACTTTTTCAGTTTAAATGTGTACACGTTTTCAATGAGTTAGGTTTCTAAACATGCATGATTTTCCGAAAACAATTTTCCTATTGTCTTGCTAACACTTTACAATTTTTTTCTTCGTGGTTTATAGCTCAAGTGATGATTGCTTTGCTATATTTCAATTGTGTTTGACATTTCTAAGAATAGTAGAAAAAATAATGTTGCTTTTCTATTATTTTCAAACCTTTTCAGAAAGAAAAACGTAAATTGTTCTTACTTTGTAAGTAAACAAAATATTCCAGAAACATAGAAGAAACTCAGACACATTTCATTGTTTAGTTAAAATAAAAACAAAATAATGCAATTTTTTTAAAAAGCTACAGACTGTTCTTTAGATGTACATGTATTTATATATTTCACAAATTACATCACTTTTTCCTAATTGTTTTACAAACATCACTTATTTGTAATTTGCTCTTTTGAAAAGAAATTATTCCTGTATATATATATATATATATATATATATATATATATATATATATATATCAGATTCAATATTCTATTACTTAAAATTAGGTTCTTTAATTTAATATTCTAAAGTCGTTTTTATAAATTTTTACTAAGAATTTCATGTGGAAATGTGTCTTAGTACAACGAAACTTGTATAAAAATATTTTTTAATGCTTGTGTTTAAGCAAATTAACCATTACCTCCATTGATTCACAATATATCATAAAATGTACTCTTTTTTTAAAGTATTTTTAGAACAGTCAGCTTAAAGTGCACTGTAAGCTTCTTATTTTCAGTTTTATTTTCATAATTTTCTTTTGAGGTAAAAATCTTACAATTTAAAATGCTTGGTTAATACCAGGACAAATTCTTACAGCACTGCAAGGGGTGGCAACTTATATGGTGGGATACCCGAAGGGTATACTTTCGTTGCCACGAAAGTGGGTGTATTCGCAATTTTGACACCGGGACGAAGCGGAAGATACCCTGATATCCCAGAGGTAACTTTTTACATGGAACACATTGCACCATGACATATTTAGCATACTCCAGCAGTCTTAAGTAAATACGAATGATTTTCAGGATTCAAACTCACTTCCTTCCGATTATGAACACCCTGAGAAACCACGTGACTAGTTCTTGGTAAGAATATTACAGTTGCCACAACACTTCTGTCGAAATAAAAGGAAAGATGTTTTCTTAAATTGTTTGAACATGATTAGAAAGCTCTTGATTCTATAAAACCGAATGCTGTTAATAATGATTAAATATAAAAGAATTTTTATTCGAATGTTTTATCACTATCACTTCAGCTATTTGTTCTACAATATTTAATCCTTATTTAAATCTTGCTAAACTCATTTTAATCTCTAAAATAATTACTAATAAGCTGTTACACAAACAGCATTTGATATATTCCACACAAATGGATACGAAATATTTCAAATGCATTCAGTTTTATATAACATAATTTCAGTTTACTTTCTTTATGAAAAATTTACGTAAGATTTCAAATTTTAAAATAAAATTTTTTAACACACTTCTAACTGTCAATTATTATTATTTTGTTAATAATTGAATTCATTACAAATGAAATTCATTGACTTTTTATTTATTTTCAAAATATTATATATATATATATATATATATATATATATATATATATATAACAAAGAAAAACATTCAATATTTATTTACAAAATATATAAACAAAGTAACTAAGATTTTAAGCGCCTAAATTTAGATTTATACACTTGCACATGATTGTACAATACAGAATTTATATAAACATATATTTTTTTATGCATTTAACTATGAATATTTAAATTTTTTCACATAACTTTATATCAAAAGACTAACAGAATGTGTACTCTCAAAAATCATCAGAGATTTTGCTCTATAAAAAGTTGCGGAGAATTTTTATAAAAGTAATATTTTTCATTCAAATTGTTTACCATAGAAATCTTTTCTTGGTTATTTTTAAAAATCTTTGGCATCACTTTTCTTTCACTAAAATGTCGTGCTTTTTTATATTAAATTGAAATTTGACATGTTTTTTAGAAATAGATGATGTAAAACTCAATGGAAATAACACATCAAAGAGATAGAAGCATATTTCTTCGAAATTATTTGTGAAATAGGAAATAAAAATGCGAATTACTTAGGCGATGAAAATTGAGAGAAATTTGCATTTGTGTTGAAAATGTATAATTTTTTCATTGAAATATTTGTAACATTTCTTAAAGTCTGATTTCTCAAAATCTCATTGTCACAATTTGTGAACAAATTTGATGTAAATTATGATAGCTTGTAATTTTTATAAGATTAGAAACCTATAAAACTTATAAAAATCATTAAAATTTATATTTATTCTTTTCTCAAACAATAGTGACGATTCATAGTTTTAAATATATTTTGATCTAATTGGTGTGTTATTTTATGTTGAATATTTGTTATAATTGGTATTTATAATGAATTCGTCTGGTTCACAAAGTTGTATGCTTTACAATTAATGTTTAAACGCAATTGATATTGTTAATTAATGATTTTGTTTAAACGTAATTAATGTTTAATCGTAAATAATATTAAAATAATAATATTGTACCTGTTTTGATTGTGAAGTTCGAGAATTATAAATAAAAATACATTGATTCATTTTCCTTCACATTTTCTGCAAAGTTTGCCAAATATCAGATAATTTAAGATTGATAATTCTTATAAAAATACGAAATTAAAATTTGTATCTATACGTATAAAGCTACGATTTTTTAATTTATGAATATATACTTAGCATCTCTAATCGTTTGTGAAAATTTCCAATTTATAATTTAAAGATTTTTCTTTTTAAAGTTTTCTTCAGCTAAATGTGATATAACAAATGGAAATAAAAATGATTTTTTACATGATATTTCTCATTTAAATTGGATATTTAAAGGTATAATAAAGTCATATAACTCTTAAGACATCATATAACTTTATTATCTTAACGCATTATATGTCTTTATTACATTTTTAAATTCTTTCTTTTAAAAACAATATATTTCTTATTCTTATATTCTCTTAAAAGGTATAATAAAGTCATATAATTTAGTAATCTGAAATCTTAAAAAATATTATAGGGAAAATTAATTTTTCTACAAAATAGAATCACACCCAATGTGCTGAGGTTACTTCTATATGAGAATGATTAATTTAGAAAGCTTTACAAAACAAATATGCATTTTAATATATAATACTGCGAATATTAAACTTTAAATTTTAACATTAATTAAAACTAAAATTATTAACTACCAAAAATAACCGAAAGCTATTTTTTTTCAGGAGGAAATATAAGTAATTAAATTCATTAACAATAAAAGTAATTGTTAAACTTTTTGCTGTACAATATAGGTTTTAAATCAAAACAAAATATTTTTGAGAGTAATAAATTAAGCATGAGCAAATCAGTCAAACTGATTTGACGGAAATTAAAATTTGTCTTGAACAAAAATAATCGATATTGTTATGAAAATAATAATCTGTTATAAATAGGAATTATTAATTATGAAAAAAATAATGGTTTACTTAGTTTTCTTCAAAGTTTCATTTTTTTACATCAAAATATTGTCTGAAATATAGGTCTGCAAAAACAAATTGAAATAAAAAAAATGAAATGTTTTGAAAATACCAATTAACTTATTAAAAAATACTGTCGGGATTCTTTTCATTCCACGAGAATGCATTTCCTGAAGTTCACATTGCAATGGATAAAAAACCACTTTTTCAAAATGCAAGGGAAAAAACAAGTATCATCGTCTTTCTGAAAATATAAATGTGAGAATGGGAAATGAGTTACAAAAATATTAAATTTATTTAAATACTTGGGTAAAATGTCAATCTTTTTTATGACGTAGGTCACACGTCATTAGAAAGCTAATATACAATGAGGAATAAGGGGGAATTTCATACTAAATAAAGTAAAATCAGTAAAACGTAAAATCTTTTACCATTAGAAAAAAGAGTTATTGTTGGTGTTCATTTAGAAGGATTCTCTACTTCGAAGACAGCAAATCTTTCAAGGATCATAAAAGTAGCCATAACAAAGTTGGAATCTGAATCCACAGTCCTTGTATAGAAGTCGTAACTGAGGTTCGAACACTGTGCTTTTCAAGAGGACGACTTCTTCGACGAAATTTACGGCATAACAGAGACACTACTGCCGACAGAAATTGTCAACCGATTCTCCTCACAATAGCCTTCAGCTCTAACCATGCGCAGAAAATACATAACCGAGCTCCAATGAGAAAATCATTAATAATGTCGGCCTGAAAAGCAAACATTCATTGACAGTGGTGACTGGAAAGAAGACATTGGACAACAGAGAAATGAAAACAAGTAAACTTTTTGAATTAATGAAAACCTTTTTTACTTTGATGGAAATATTCAAATTTGGTGAGAAAACCACAAACCTAAGAATCTATAATCTATCAAATCTAAGAACCTTATTCTTGTTTGAGAGTCTAGTGGAAGTATCATGATATGGATTATGTTCTGCTGGAAGGAATTCTCTCGTGTATGTATCGTGGCATCTCAGAACATTTTTGTTCCTTTACACAAAAGGAACAAAAATGTTCTGAGATGTCAAAAAATACTGATTGACAGCATCTGGAAGTTTTGAATTTTATACTGATGGCTATGACTAATAGATGATAATGGAAAGTATACCATTCTAATAATGGTGACGTTATAATAGTGATAAAACATATTGAGGGTTAAATAATGAAATTTCAGTTATAATTTTAATGTACATTATTTATATTATCTGAAAAAAATAAAAGGACAATTAATAATAAATTATTTAGTAATTTGAAAATTAAAAATGTAAACCTTTTGCTTTTTCTCAAAAAATATAAACAACCACAAAATATAATGTTTCATAAAAGAAAAACATTTTAAAAAATTTTTAAAAGCCAAAAGTACGCTTAAAAAATGTGTGTATAATCATTAATGATAATGGTAAAAACAAAAATGTTTCCTGTAAAAGAATCAGCAAACATTTTTCTTTTTACCATTATTATAGTTATACTTTTATAAAGTTGTTTTGCTTAACATAAGTTGTGTAATTATAAAGTTATTCCATTATATTGTTATAAAGGTTGTCTTGAATTGAGAAAATACCTGGATATATTTTGTTAAAAGGAAATGCAGGGCTGAAACTTCTAAAAGATTGCTTAAAATTACCAGAAAACTGTTAAAAAGAAATGTTCAAGCAAAGATCCGGAATTTTGACATCAAGAATGATTCAATCATTTGAAAACTGTTTGATTATAGAAGATATTCAAGTAGCTGAACTAACAACATATGAAAAACATTTTAACAATGGCTAATTTTCTTTTTACTATCCAGCAAAGTCTATAAAAACATTTCTGAGCTGCAAAGCACACAAAAATTCCCGAAATAAGTGAGGAAAATAAAAAATGGTCTTTGTTAGTAAATTTTTTTTCTGGTACATGTTGAAAAAAAATGGAATCTCAGTTATATTCTTGGAAGGTTGAAAATATTGAAACCTTTTGACAAGTGAAAAAATTGTTCCATAATTTCAAAATTGATCAATCATGTTGAGCTGAATTTCAATAATGTTGAATTTATATCAAACTTTTTTCAAAAATGAATGCGTAGCATGTGAGTTTTAGTGATGAACTTTTTTCTCCAACTACAAACTTAGTTTAAGTTTCTTGGTTTCACCAACTGTATACCATGACCAACTGTATACCATCAACTGTATACCATCCTTAGAATTTGCAGAAGAAAATTTTATACCAAAACAATAAAGTTTTGGTATAAAAGTTAGAATTCTAGTAAGTTCTGATCCCAATTTTTCTCAAATTTTGTTATGTGATACATCAAAACCATTTAAAATAATTAAAAACACGTTTTTCTTCGAATAAAGAACTGAAATGAAATGCTGCAAAAGATGAAAAGAATTGACGACATTAGTGTGACGTCATGTTTCCAAACAAATACAATGTAAACATTTGTTTAATATTGTATTTAAGAGTGCCTTCTTGACAAACTTGGAGATTTTTGTTTGGCTATCGATTTTATGGGTGATTTTTGTTGGCACAGAACAATAAATTGTTCTGTTGCAACCAGAATACGATTGGAAATAAGCCCAGCTTGGTGATGAACTGTGACTACAATTTGGCGAGAATCAAAGGTTAAGCAAACAAAAGGTTAAAAGTTTTAACAAACACGTTATCCTTAAATAATGAATATCCATTTCAAAAATAACAATTTAAAAATCTGTCACCGAAGTCTATGGCAGTTTCAATGATAAATGGCGTTTAACAGCAGATGTTTGGAAACAAATTGCTGGATATGACGTCACAACTAATGTCGTCTATAGTTTTATTATTTTATTTTTTACGCGTGTGTTTCAGTTTTGTTAATTTCAGTTCAGTTTTACTGAAATTAACAAAACTGAAACACTTATAATTTCGATGATAAAACTCAGTTCAGTTTTATCACCGAAATTATAAGAAAATATTATTTCAATAAGTTTAAGACACATGTTTTAATTTTCATGCCAACGGAACACAGTATATTTTGACTTATTGAAATCACAAAAATAACAGTATACTGTGATTTCTATGAATGCTGCCGTTCCTCCAGTGATATTATATTTCCTTTTATAGCTTTTATGGATTTCCATCCATTTCTCTCCTATTGAGAAAGTGTGACAACTTGACGAAAAATGCGACTGATAAAATATGGCAGTTAGGTGATTTTAAAAACGTGATGATAATAAATTGTAATTGGTGATATTTTGTTCGGGTTGGCAATAGCATTCCGTGACTTCATTACCTGTGTTGTTGAAATGGAGTGATACCTATAATTATTTTAAGAACATTTAAAATTTTGGTAAAAATTTACTGTATGGTCACCCTTGGCAACTTTTTCAAAATCTCCCCATTTTGCACAAGAGGGATCATTAATAATAATAATAATAATAAAATATTGAAAATTATTGCCTGTGCAAAAAAATATTTCACAACATAGTTTTGATTGAAAAAATGTCTGAAATCCTTCAAAAACAGAAAAAACCTAAAGTTAACTAAAATTTGATTTTTTATGATGGTATTTTTTCTTTGTTCTTGAAATATTTATATGGCTTGAATAAAATTTTGTATCGAATTAAAGGTACTTTATGAAAATAATGAAAATAATATTTTATATCTACTTTAAAATATAAAATTAAGTCTTTACTTTGATGCAGTTTTGAGTTTTTCCTATTTAGGGTAAAGTTTTTCCATTTACTTATTGACATTTAATTCATTTTTAGATATAAGAAAACATAGTAAATACATTTGTGATAACCCTTCATCCTACAAAATGTAAAGAAAAATACTGTGTGTGTGTGTTTTTCTATGTTATATCTTTAAATTCTAAAACTTATATCAATCAAATTAAGATTTACCAAATTGACATTATTCCATTCTAATTCACAATTATTTGTAAAAAATTTAATGAGAAATCAAACATGTAAACTTTTTAATAAATTTATAATATAAAACTGGAGATAACATTGTTCTCATATTGACGTAAGCCATTTTCGAATAAAAATTTCTTGAAAATTTATTGTTATACTCAAAACATTCATTTCCTTGAATGTATAAATATTGGCCATTTTATGTGACTTTATTCGTAGAAAATTCCCGAGGATCAGAGCTGATATATACACTAACACAGTCTTCTATTATCGTTCATTCGGGATCATAAAATGTCCATTTAATGGTGCTGTCAAAGAAGCTAATCACTCGAAAGCTAATAAAATATCTCTCGTAAAAATTGAGCTTGATTTTTATTGATCTAACTAAATCCATTGAGCAGTTCGTTAAGATCCTGTGATTTATGTGAGCAAAAAGAATCTTAAAAGAGAACTGCCATCCTTTTATGCAAGCACCGAGAAACATTTCGTGCAGTCTCTTGTGCTTCATAAAATTGTGTCGATCGTGCATGTACAACAGATCGGTAATTTACTTCCTATTGCTTCTAACGAATTTAAAAATATCTTAAAAAATAAGTTATTCTTAGAAGAGCTTATTTTGCTTCTTTTATTCCATTACTTTGATTTCGCAATAAAAATTGTGTTAAATTCTATATGTTAAAATTTAAAAAAATATTTGCACCCTAGCATACACAAATCTGTTTTTTTTTATTTGTATTTTAATAAAGATTAAATTTTGATATTCTTATCTTTTTTGTTTTTTGAGGAAAACATTGGAAGAAATTCGGAGTAAAAATAAGTGGAATCCGAAATTTTCCGAAAAATTACAATTTCATATGAATTTTCCCAATATCTATCTTCACGAAAAAAGAAAACTTCTTGACAAATTTTGATATTTAGTACCAAACGTTGCTGTTTAATGACTTTACATTTCATATTTTCTTTTTAGATCATTCAAATTTTAAATTTATGATTTGAAAATTATATGAATTAAAAATATGAAGTTTGCATCCATTTACTTCAATAATATGAATTTATTGCTCAGTTTTTCTCCTTTTAAATTTAGCTAATACAACTTATTAATAAAAGAAAATTATCGGGTGCAAAATAACTTCTAACATATAATATTAATACTTCAAAACATTTGTAGTTTTTTTTGTTGTTGTTTTTATTGATAACTAAATACAACAACAAAAGAAACTAAAATGGATTGTTGTTTGGAAGCTTAAATTTCATAATGAATAATTTAAAATTTCCATTACAGGAAAATGAGGGCAAATTAAAAGTAGATTTAGAATATTTTATGCCACTGTTTTTTCCTTAACCGTTTGAGTGCCGAAGAATTTTCTTATATGTAAACATAACATAACAAGTGAAGCGCGATAGAGCTTCGCAGTACTCAAACGGTTAAATGAAGAACATTTCATTTTAAATAATCAATTTAATAACAAAATAACTTCTTTTAAATATACCTACGAATATTTTGCCTAATTTTGCATATTAGAAAGCAT